>BLFP01001463.1:11239-18297 GCA_014634505.1 Montipora efflorescens
CAAAAAAAAAAGAATATAATAATAATAATAACCCACACGTTTAAGCGTTTATTGTACTATTGTTAACGCAGTTTGTTCATTTTATTGGTAGATTGAATATTGGAATCGTTTGAAGCTGCACTATTTTCTGTTTCGTTGTCACGAAAATTATAAATTTATCCTGAACGTAATTTTTCAAAGTACTATTCATTGCTGTATACCACAAAAGTATAAATTTTTCTCATTGTTAGTTTTTGTGGCTGACAAAAGTTCCCATCTCTTCTCAGTTTTAATGTCTGGGCGCTGTGTCCAACTGGTTACTACTTGAACGGCCTCAGATTGGGCGCTGGACTACCTGCATACCTACAGCACATTGAGGAGGGACAATGCTGCCATCCACAGGGACACCCCAACTGTTACGAGCACTGTTACGATGAAGATGTCACCCATTCGTTCGACCACAAGGGTTGGAGTGAATGCCAACAGACGGGATATTACATGACCGGCTTCTACAAAAGCAGTTGCAACGACATTTACTGCATTGAAAAGTTCAGATGCTGCAAGATGAAGAAACGTATTTTTTTATTTTATTAACTTGCACACGTAGATCACCAATTAGCAGTAATTACCTTAACAAACCACACAGAAAAATAGCATTCCAAAATATGTTTTCCAACATTGCTGCCTGTTCGTGAGCGTAACATTTACAATCAATGCTATAAGACATCTTTTGTACCGAAAAAAATAATGCGAACAAACAAAACTCTTCCTAGTTCACTAAAACACATTTCTTTCAGCGGCTATCAATGGCGGTTGGAGCGCCTATGAAGACTGCAGCGAGTGCAGAGTGACTTGCGGAGCTGGACAGCAAGAGCGATTCCGCACTTGCACCAATCACCCACCGTCTAATTGTGGGGCGCAATGCTCTGGATTCAACAAAGAGACCAGGCCATGCGACAATGGACCATGCAAAGGAAGGCGAAACAATGATAACTTAAGGAGGCTCGAAAAGGGGTTTTCGTTGCTATAGTGTTTGTGAAACGATGAAAGATACCAATGAAGGATATTTCATAGTGTAGGCAAACTATAAATATCTTTGCAACTTTATTGTTGGGTAACACTTTAAGGGTACTTACGACGCCATATTGGTACCATGGCAACACTTCAGGTCAACAAAAAGGCCCTCTAAATTTCAGTTTTTGAAAATTATCTGAATAACTAAGTCGGTGACCTACCGTTTATATTTCTTTCTTGGAGATCTCCCTAAATTCTTTAACTTCTTAGAGAGTATGACAAAAAATTTTCTAGTAGAATTTAAGATGCATCGAAAAAGGCGTTTTATGGTTTACAGAAAATTTTACTATATAACTTTTCCCGAAACTTTTTTATTTATTTTTAGTGCCATCGTAAATGATATGCATGCATAAAATCAAGATAGGTTACCGAGCAAATGTCGAGATAAAGACAAATTTTTTTCCGCAGGTTTTGCTTCCGGTTCGCGCCAACCTCGTACCCAGAGTCCTTGGGCTTTTTGGTCAGCGGGTGAGCGCACGGAGAGACTCTGGGAAAATGGAGTAACGTAGGTTCCCGGTCTTATTGAGCATGCTTTAGTTTAAATGGAAACAGAAAAGAGAAAACAGTAGGCAGTAGAAATGGCGGGTTAAATGCTTTCGAGAAAAAAAAAAATTAGCCTTTCACACCATAAAAGAAACTGGAGAAATTGATCATTGGCTTTCTGTGCGTGAGAGCGAGTGAAGATGAAACTTCTGGCGCTATCGGTAAGTGTATTTTTAGTGTTTTAGCGTGCATTCTATCGAGCAGAATACCATCGTGCAAGCAACACGATCGAGAAATTTTTGTGGAAACGACACCAATGTCCTCTTCTACTACAGTTATATGTTTCCGTAATTCTGAATTGCTTCCACAAGACCTTCTTCCACGGATTTCTCCCCAAAGCGACTGATGTACTTATACAACAGCATTTTATCAGCGTGGAAAAATTCCCGGGCGTTATTTATTTGCGTTTTTTATTGCAATGGTTCAATTCAAACACCGTTGTTTTGCTATTTTTGTGATTTATATATTTCTGAGGTAGAAAAAAACAAACAGCACTGAAAGTAGTTTTAGATTTTGCATCTCCCTCCAAATTCTGGGGTTTCCGAATTACTTACCCACTTCCTGTCGGACTGCCATTGTTATGCAAGCCACCAATCAAAAAATAGTTCAAGTCCATTATCCCAGAGTCTCACTGGGCGATCACCCGCTGGCCCCCCGTTTTTTTTTCCATTTTTATTGATTATTATTTTTCAACTACACTTCACTTACTTACAGTACTTTTAACATACTAACTTACATCGCATACCTAACATACTATGAACGTGCTACCTTTCATGACACAAATACTTACATAACACTCACCACACTTACTACTCTTCACTTACTTTCATTGTTTATTTACACACTAACTTACATGATAAAATAATTACATGACTCTTACTAATTATGCTATCAACATGTATCCACACCAGCTACGGTCCAACACCCGCGGCAACCGAACAGCAAAAGGCAGAAAAAAAAGCGAAAGTATCTTTCAAAAATTGTAACGTGAGAGGAAAAGAGGGAAAAAGGTCTATCATAGGATGAGTATTTCCAGAATTAGAGACTTGCGACTAGGAATAAAAAGTAGGAATTTTTGCAAAGAGATGGATGGCACCCTAAGTCTACAGCCAGAAAAAGGCGTTAGCTCAAGCGAGAGTAAAGAAGTGCCATTATTAAGCAGCCATTCCTTAAAATTATGCCAGAGGCGAGAAGTTACCGTACAGTTCCAGAAAAGGTGGATAAGAGTTTCCTCTTCACTTTGGCAGAAATTGCAAAGATCGTTCTCATTTAAATTTACCTTCTTTTAAGAAACTATTAGTGGTTAGCCTCCTGTGTAAGAGTTTAAGGTACTTAAAGAAATAGATTCCAATAATACACCAGGCTCAGATGGGTTACCTGCTGAATTTTACAATTTTTTTATGGAATGATAGTGCCGAATTTCTTCTTGGTTCAATTAATTATGCTTATAAAACAGGTTAGCTATCCGTATCTCAGAAGCCAGGGATCGTTACACTTATTCCAAAAAAAGATACAGTGCCGTACCTCGTTAAAAACTGGCGTTCAGTATCTTTGTTGAACTGTGACTACAAAATAGCTACTAACGCTGTCGCGAATCGCTTCAAAGAAGTATTTCCTAAACTTATTGAAAACGTTCATCCCAGCTTCCTTCAGAGAAGATTTATCGGGGAGAACATTAGACTTATTAATAGTGTCATCAACTTTACAACTGATAAAAATATTCCTGGACTTCTAAGTTTTCTAGGAGATAGAAAACGGAACAGCTCTTTCATTGTAGGCATTATTAATGAACAACTATAATAATATTTATTTTAAACTTGTTTTGTTTTACTTTGCCTGCATATATATCTCAAGAAAGCCTCGCAGAATTTTGCTTTTGACAGTATCACTCAATATCACGTCATCAAAATAACTTATTTTTCTTGCTAAACCATTAATATGGAAATGTGTTCCGCCTACTTAAGCATTTTCACGCAAATCAAAATCAGTTTCATATAAAAGGTTTTACGCGAACACTCGTTTTGAAACAGAGGCACAAGGTAACTCGGAAATGGCCTGTTGATTGATTGACGGGCTGACGAAATGACTGACTAGCCCATTGATTGATGGATGGATGGATGGATGGATGGATGGATGGATGGATGGATGGATTGATTGATTGACTGACTGACTGACTGCCTGATTGATTGATTGATTGATTGATTGATTGATTAATTACCGTATTATTATACCTTTTCAGGGGATGTGGATGGTGGTTGGAGCGATTGGTCAGCGTATGGTGAATGCAGCAAGACCTGTGGTCGTGGCAGGAAATATAGGACCCGTACCTGCACCAACCCACCCAAGTCAGGGAACGGAAAGGATTGTAAAGGAAAAGCTAAGAAAGGAAAGAGGTGTAAAGTGAAGCCATGCAAAGGTATAAAGTAAAACATTACCCGTACGTCGTCAGATATTTAACAAATAGATTCCATGTTGTCGTGCGTTTCTTCAGTAATTGATCACAGATGACGTGGAAATCTGGTACACCAAAACGTGGCCAGCGAGGAGATAGCCGAGAGCGTCAGTGGTGTTCTTACCACATTTTGACGCCTTCTGTTGTCTGTTACTGGACAGACGCATGGCAACATGGCAGGACTCTATCTGTTTTAGACCGCCCTAAGTCTACAGCCAGAAAAAGGCGTTAGCTTAAGCGAGAGTAAAGAAGTGCCATTATTAAGGAGCCATTCCTTAAAATTATGCCAGAGGCGAGAAGTAACCGTACAGTTCCAGAAAAGGTGGATAAGAGTTTCCTCTTCACTTTGGCAGAAATTGCAAAGATCGTTCTCATTTAAATTTACCTTCTTTTAAGAAACTATTAGTGGCTAGCCTCCTGTGTAAGAGTTTAAGGTACTTAAAGAAATGGATTCCAATAATACACCAGGCTCAGATGGGTTACCTGCTGAATTCTACAATTTTTTTATGGAATGATAGTGCCGAATTTCTTCTTGGTTCAATTAATTATGCTTATCAAACAGGTTAGCTATCCGTATCTCAAAAGCCAGGGATCGTTAAACTTATTCCAAAAAAGATACAGTGCCGTACCTCGTTAAAAACTGGCGTCCAGTATCTTTGTTGAACTGTGACTACAAAATAGCGACTAAAGCTGTCGCGAATCGCTTCAAAGACGTCTTTCCTAAACTTATTGAAAACGTTCATCCCAGCTTCCTTCAGAGAAGATTTATAGGGGAGAACATTAGACTTATTGATAGTGTCATCAACTTTACAACTGATAAAAATATTCCTGGACTTCTAAGTTTTCTAGACTTTGAGAAAGCCTTTGATTTAGTAGATTGGTCTCTTATACAGAAAACATTTCGGCACTACAATTTTGGCCCATCCATTATCAGCTGGATTAACCTCTTTTACAATGACATAGAAACCTGCATCTTGAACAATGGCTGGGCTAGTAATCTTTTCAAGCTAGAGGGAGGGGTTAGGCAAGGTTGTCCGCTGTTACCGTATTTTTTTAGTTTATGTGCGGAAGGTCTTGCGGACACAAGGAAAAACAATGACATCAAAGGTATAATAGTTGATGGAAATGAAATTTAAATTAGCCTATATGCAGATGATACAACTCTTATTCTAGACGGATCTAGGGCATCCATCCAAAACTCACTGCAGTTTTTATAATTTTTTAGTCCGATATCAGGCCTCCGATTAAATAATATAAAAATAGAAACTCGCGGCTTTGGATTGGCACAAAGGCGGGAAGCGAAGAAAAAATCTGCCCTGAAAACAATTTAAAATGGATGAGAGATAAAATCAAAACTCTAGGTGTATGGCTCTCAATCGACCCAGAAATAATGATGAAAGGCAACTATGATGAAAAGCTAACAAAACTCAAGGCAAGTTTGGGCTGCTGGAAACTTCGAAGATTAAGCCTTCTTGGAAAAAAAATAATAACAGCGTTAAAAAGCTTGATTGTCTCTCAACTCACGTGTATCTTGTCACCTTTGCCAACAAACCAGCGTGCTATTGATGAAATCAACACTGTTTTTTTAAACGTTTTTGTGGGTGGCAAAGGCGACAAGATCAAGCGTGATATAATGATCAGTGAATATGAAGATTGAGGACTAAATATGATTGACATAAGCCCTTGCACCCAAGCTTTGAAACTAAGCTGGGTGAAAAAGTACCTTGGCAAAGGAATGATGCAAAAGGAAGCTGTTTCAATCTACAATTATAATAAGAGACTTAGGGGGCGATATTATTTTTAAAGGTAATCTCCACAAAAAGGAATTATCTACTTACTTCAAAGTATCGGATCTCGCCTTGCAGGAAATGTTGCAAGCCTGGTCAAACCAGTTATCTACGAAGATAAATTTCTTCAAAGAAACAGTTACTGTCACAGATTCTCTGGTTAAACTCTCTCTTTCGCGTCAATAATAGACCAATACACTACTCATTGCCAGAAATTAGGGACAAGATGGCGGTTGCGCGTGCGCACTAAGGCCATAATGGCTGCGAATTCGTACAAGAAAATGTATGGAGATAAGGAAACTTGTTCAAATATATCGATTATAACCTTACGGATCTTCGGTGCTCTACTCGAAACATGTTAAGTGCTGTGTAACCTTCACATCTGGGTTAAAAATGGCTAATTAGAAGTAGGTTTACTTACTTCCCGAAGTGGCCACTTTCATCTCTCGGTGTACGCTCCATTTCTCCATACATTGTCTTAAAATCTTGCCGAAGTCATGCGAAATACTCGTCGATTAGAGGATAAACCCTTCACTGAAGTAAATTTGCCCGACTCGATATGACTTCTGCGATGTAAGATGTTTCCGAAACAGTCGTAAAAAGGACGATTTTTGCACTGCAAAATACTTCCAAAGGCGCATTATTTTGTCCATTTTCCATCTGTAGCCCAGTAATGGACGCCATATTTGCGAATGACCCATTTCGGTCAGACAAGGAAAAGGGAAAGCTTCACAACTCCAAACTTCACCTGAAGTTTGTTTGTTGCTACAAATGCACAGATGTTTCATGGGATATAAACTAGGTTCCAGGCTTTCAAAAATCCACGATTGGCAAACCAGGCTTGGTTTTAATGGAAGTATATACGCGGGAAAATTAAAAACAATTCCACGAAATATAGCTTTGCTTACCTCATATAAGAAAAAATGTCTGAGATTCTTGAGAGTTACAAAAAACGAAAAATAGAATGGGCACTAAAGATATCTTAATCAGAAGTCTTTTAGATATAGATTTTGTAATAAAAACTAACGATAAAAAGTCACGACGTTTCGACCCCTCGGAGGTCATTTTCAAGTGAGAATAAAAGTTTTAAGAATTAGCATAAATATGTAAAAACTAGATAAAAATGCGGCGAACGCCGAAATGTGATAAAAATATGTACAAAAGTGTAAAAAGTGCTAAAAATATATGGAGTAATGAACGGTAGCTAGAGAAAAACAATAGAC
>BLFP01001463.1:29992-49992 GCA_014634505.1 Montipora efflorescens
CCCCCCCCCCCCCCCCCCCATTCACCTCTTGAGATATGCACTGCCCCCAATCTTACTTTTCCCCCTTTGGACTCACTAGTGTCCTCACAGAACATTGTATTTGAATTGGTGTCACAAAATTCCCTTTTTTCGCTATCGTTCTTTGTTTCGTTAGCCTCATATTCCTTTCGTGTTAATTATTTAGTGTTAATTTCGTATCGTAGTGAACCGTAATTAGAACCTTAGAAAATAGTTTGTAAGTTTATTTGTTCTTTAAAGTCTCCATTGTGAAAATACTATTGTAACTATAGGTTTGTAAGAGTCGTGTTTATACAATAAGTTTGTCAATAAGTGTTATTTGTATTCCCTAGGGTATAGTATTGCCCCTCTTAGTGTTAGTGAATATAATGTTGTTATATAGTCGCGTAAAAATGTATGTTGTAATGAATTAGTGAAGCTATATATGAGCAAAATGCGTTGGCGTTGGCGGCCAGTTGGAAAGAAGAAGAGTTGAAGAAGGAAAGTTAGGAAGAAAGTCGGTGGTGAAAGGTTGAAAGTGAAGAAGATAGTTTTCCTGTATCACTGCTAAGAGCTATTAGCAGGGGCCGCGACAAGACTTCAAAGACGAAATTCCTTTGTTAACGGCGGCACTTATGAACTGAAATAACAGAACGAGAGTAGGAGGAGGAAGGACTGAAAAGGATGTTAAGAGCAGCAAAAGATTGAGTTGAAGGAGTACGGTCGAGAAATAACACTGTAAGAACAAGAAGCCGACTGACGCGTGGTTGTGCCACAAGGAAAAGCGAACATAGTGGACAGGAACTGGTCTGAAAAGTTTAAGTATAGTAAACTATATTAAATGTAAGTTAAGATCTAGCTTAATGTAGCTTAAGGGAATCATACGCGTTCAAGGATTGTGTTTACTCGTGAATTAATTAATTTTAGGATTAGCTTATGATTAGTTTTTCCCTTCCTTTTTTTTTTCTAGTGTTTACACGTTAATAAAATTCTTGTTAATTAAGTAGTAAATGGTAAAGTGTTGTGGGATCGAGGGAAGGGGTTTGGCATTTTTCTTTCTTTACTTTCTCCTAGTATTTTCCCCAAAGGAGTACCCTCGCTTATCCTCACAAAGGGAAATTTGGCAAAGAGCAATTTTCCAAGTGGATGCATATTGTACCGTCTACTAACAGATAAATCTTATAATACATCGCACATCAATGCCTTATGAAAAATCTTTTCCAGTCTGCTCAATCCAAACGTTTTTCTATCGCTGATACATCTTCTGGATACCTCCAGCAGAAATACGTTCTCCAAGTTGTAAACATAACCAGAAGCTTTGGTTGGAATTCCAGGGACTTAACAGCGAAACTACTTGAATTATATTGTAGTTTTGTAGAAACATATGACATACATGATGCTCTAAGACTTAGTCATAGACCTCAGTCACTTCGTGGTTGCGCGGTCAGCAATGGGCAGTGTAAACTCAATTATAAATGAATCTCAATATCTGTTCACTTAACTAAGGGGATTGGGGGATGACATGAAAAAAAGAGAACTCTTTCACTGACTTAGGAAGCAAAAACACAATTTTGCATGCTGCAAGAAGTTCATTGTTCTGAAAGTACAAATTCCATGTGGGCTGCAGAATGGGGATATAGAACTATTTTTTGTGGACAAGCTAGCAGCAAGTGCAGGGTTGCCATTCTGTTTAATAACAAATTCAGCTTTAAAATCCGAAAACCTTTCTCTGACCCAAATGGTAGATTTATTATCTGCGATATCGAAACAGAACAGAAATGTATTATTTTAGCCACATTATATGCTCCTAATGTTGATGACCCCAGTTTTTTTGAGGTTTTCTTTGATCATCTACTGGACTTTGAGCGTGACTTCAATCTTGTTTTTAACATATACATGGAAAAAAAGGTGGCCCTGCTATGATACACAGTAAGCCTCAAGAAATTGTTGAGGACCGCGCTGTCCAACTTGATTTAATAGACGCGTCGAGAGTAATAAACCCGGAGAGCGCAAAAACACTTGGCGCCTGAGAAGGCCTGAAATTTCATGCCGCCTAGGTTTTTCCTCGTGAGCCAGCGTTTTATGTGTAAAGTTACGGGAGCAAATATTTCAGCTGGATACAAAACAGACCACCCTGTAATTGACATGAAAATAGCCCTTCACTCAAACGCTAAAGGCCCTGGTTACTGGAAACGTAACACTTCTTTTAAATGATATTGATTCTGTTATTCAAATTAGGAATGTTATTAAGAAAACACAGGAAGAATACCAATATGAAGATACAGTAAACAAGAGCTTGCTGTGGGAAATGATGAAACTTAAAATAAGACAACAGGCTATAAAGTATGCGTCGGCCAAAAAAGCAAAATGTCAAGACGTGAAGAACGACTTGAGAAAGAAATTAATCTTTTGCATAACTATAGTGAATCCAACCAAATGAAGCCAAATGAAAAAACGAAGGAAAAACAACATTTTAAGCAAAGCGCTATCACCCATCTAAAAGGAGATGATGAAAAATTCATTAAAACTTATAAAGAAATCAAAGATTGACTACTTTAGAGAAAAGAATGATAATAGTGGAGCTCCGCGCGCGCTGAGTAACATAGTTAAGAAAATATGGTAACCCATCGATGCAAGAAAACCTGGTTTTATAGCCATAATGTCATGAACGTCCGTACGTATACGTACGTACGTACGTACGTACGTACGTCCGTCCGTCCACCCCTCCATGTATGGCAATGTGACCAGTATCATGCTTATTTACAGCATACATCTTTGATATTGGACATGCATGTTTTGATCAATTGACCCCTGTCACAACAAGGTTTCCGCTGACCAGTATCACGTGGCCATATCGCGGGCTCAAGCTTGGAGCTCACGGAGGTCAGCTCTTTTTTTGAAGTTGATCGCTGGCCAAATACTGGTTTTCGATTGGACTGCAGGCTCAACCTACAATCCGGGTCAAAACACTTCGGGACACTTCCATCGTTATATGAGCAACGTTATATGAGCAACGTTTGTTCTTCTTTCGCTGCCTTTTTTGCGCCCCCCTTCCCCCCAGACAATGTTGAAACATGCCAGCGATCGATGAACGGATCTTGATTTTGGAGACCGTGAAAAATCAACATTGTATTGGGGGGAGGGGGAAAAGCACGAATTGTCCCGACAGTTTTGACCAGGATTGTAGGTTGACTCACCTAAAAATAGGCCACTTCGAAAAACACCATAAGACTCTTTGTTTTTTCCCCCAAATTCTGCATAAGCATTGTTTCCAGTTTCTCTTGGGACTCACAATGGTCCCAAAACAAAAACAATGCTTATGCAAAATTTGGGCGGATCACAAAGAGTATTATGGTATTTTCCAAAGTGGCCTATAACCGAGGCTTCATTTTTCGCTCGCTTTCTATGGCTCGACGCGGCTACACGGCTATGCTACGTAAATTATAGTTCTTACACAGTCAACGCTTTTCGTATTCAAGTGGAAAACGGCAGTTTGGAAAATGTTTTCTTTCTGCATTTTTCGCTAGTTTCAATCCAGATTGCATATCATGATAGCTGTGGTCCACACTGGCGGCTACGCAGTTATTCAAGTCAAGCATCGGAGGGATATAAACTTAAAGCTGAGTGTCTATTTTTAATTTGTTTAGAGCTGCTTTTTTCTCTGTATTGCAATTTTTGGCATATCTTTAGAAGCTCTGACAAGGTTACATGATGCCTGGAGGACCTATGACTATAACAGAAACGAAAGAGACCGAAAGAGAACGACAACAACAAAACAGATTACCAGTAATAGCTCTTACTTGTTGGAAGAAGTTACTCCACAAATTCTTTCCTTGGGCACTAAACCGTTTGTTATTTTTACGGATGCGTTATTTAAAGTGGATGCGTATTTTTAAAAAGTGGTTTAATCGGGTTTTCCTTTGTTCAGGAATGAAACTCGATTTTTTTTATTGACTACTGGAATTAAATAACAATTATCTGTACTGTTTTGGACACAAAGATAAAGTTGAATAGTTTGTTTGTTTTGCTTTAAAATGCGAGCAAACAAATGCTTTTTTAATCCGTTTGCCCAACTGGTTTTCGATGTGCCTTGACAGTGACAAGAAAATTTTGCCCTTATATTATAAACACGTAATCGAAATGAGTTCTCGTAAAATTGGGGGGAAATTTCACCAGCTTGTGTTTTTAGAAGTTTGTTTAAAGCACCTAAACTTTTAAGGTAACTTAGTGTTCGTCCTTTCTTGGCTGCATTGCTGTATTTTGCCCGATTCTGTTCCAAGCCAAGTTGGCGTGTTTCAAGGAAATAAATCAAAATGTGGATGATCTCGTTTTCAGAGATAAAGTGGAATAAAGTATATCAGTAAAACTCTTTTTTTGACCTTAAACTGAAAAAGTTTTTAATGGTTTCTAATTTTAGGGTGATTCCTATTAGCTGGGTATTGACAGTTAACTAAGAAATGGCTCTTTTCCTTTCCATTCACTCACTGACGTGTGCCTCTTTTCTTTCAAAACTCGTGCGGTTCAACAAAAATCATTGCCAAACTGGTGAATTCAAAAGCAAATTTCACTCGAAAAACCGATATCACACTCATTGCTTTGTGATTCATGCGATATCGGTTTTGGGGGTAAAATTTACCGTGGAATTCACTAGTTAGACAATGAATTTTTCTACAGAAGAAAGCAAAGAAAATGATTTAACTATTAAAGCAGCAATGCGAAACTAACGTGTATTCTATGCAAAATTGCAGAGATGGTGGTGAGGAGTCGAGTTGTTGATTTCTGGTCTGATCTAAATCTTTTCAACCCGGATCAATTCGCGTACCTCAGCGGTAAATCCACTCTCTTGCAGTTACTGTTCTGCTATGATGACTGGGCTAAAGCTAGAAATTGTTTTAAACCTACTGACGTCATCCTTTTAGATCTGTCTAAAGCTTTTGATTGTGTGCCACACGAGCGTTTATTGTTGAAGCTGATAGGCACGGCATAGATGGGCCTTTACTGCGGTGGTTTAAACATTTTTTGACAAACAGAATGCAACGCGTTGTTATTAGAGGCAAGTGTTCGGATTGGACGTCAGTAAAGTCCGGGGTGCCCCAAGGAACAATTCTTGACCCTATTTTGTTTATCATCTACATAAATGACATCTCGACAGATATGACATCCACTGTCAAGATTTATGCAGATGATACTAAAATCTATCGCACAATCATTTCACCGGATGTTGATATCCCTGCTCTGCAGTGTGATCTAGATCGCTTGGGCATATGGTCAAATAAATGGCAGATGCACTTTAACCCGGAAAGATGCGAGGTCATGCGTATTACACATAGAACGGATAAAACCAAACCTATTTACTCGCTGGGAGGGCAATTTAGGTCGGTAGAGAACACAAAGGACCTCGGAGTAAGGCAAATATGGTACTGGGTATCATGCATAAAGCGGTCCCATCGGAACAAACAGCCAGGATGCGTTTTCGCAGCTCTTTAAGTCACTGGTCAGGCCTATACTTGAGTATGCGGCTCCTGTTTGGAGCCCGTACTTGATTCAGGATATTGTGGCTCTATAAAAGGTTCAACGAAGAGCGTCGACTCGCTTTAAGGCAGAAACGTGGCGAAATGAGTTACGAACAACGTTGCAGCTTATTAAAATAGCAAACACTAGAGAGGCGGAGAGAATTTCTATCTCTGGTTCAATGTTATAAGATAGTTTTTGGTATTGAGCATCTTTCTTTCCTAGATTTCTTCGAGTTTGCCAATAGTACGCGTACAAGAGCTAACCACGACTATAAACTTTATCTGAAAAGAGCAGTTTGTAATGATTTGCCAGGATACATTGTACATGCCGAATCTTTGTCTGTTTTTAAGACTAGACTTAAAATTTATTTGAAAATTTATTGAAGTTTTATTGAATCAGTAGCTATTAAATCTTATCTATATAATTTTTGTAAGTTTTAGTGAGGGAAATTGTTTTTATACAGGGTTAATTTCACGATTTCCCTTTTCAGGATGTTTTTATATTTGTGTTGTAACTTCCTGAAGAAAATGTTATGTTATGTTATGTTTTTTTTTTTCATTAACTGCGGTAAGATTAAATAACCAGGGAGCTCCGCTTTTAGGCTTGGATAAATCTATATATTATCTTCTTTGAGGCTTCTACAGCAATGGAACTAAGTCAACCTGAACAGGACAGCTGTGAGGGTCTTTTGACGAGACGGGAATGCCTTAAGGCACTTAAAGAAATCGATTCCAATAAGACACCGGGCTCAGATGGGTTACCTGCTGAATTTTACATTTTTTTTACGGAAGGATAGTGCCGACTTTCTTCTTGGTTCAATTAATTATGCTTATCAAACAGGGCAGCTATCCGTATCTCAGAAGGTGGGGAATCGTTAAACTTATGCCAAGAAAAGATACAGAGCCGTACCTCGTTAAAAACTCACGTCAAGTATCGTTGTTGAACTGTGATTACAAAATAGCTACTAAAGTTGTCGCGAATCGACAGTAAACAGGTACTTACTAAACTTATTGAAAACGATCAGACCGGCTTCCTTCAGAGTAGATTTATCGGGGAGAACATTAGACTTATTGATAGTGTCATCAACTTTACAACTGATAAAAATATTCCTGGACTTCTCGTTTTTCGAGACTTTGAGAAAGCCTTAGATACAATAGAGTGGTTTCTTATACAGAAAACATTTCGGCACTACAATTTTGGCCCTTCCATTATCAGCTGTATTAACCTCTTTTACAATGACCTAGAAACTTGCATCTTGAACAATGGCTGGGCTAGTAATCTTTTCAAGCTAGAAAGAGGGGTTAGACAAGGTTATCCGCTGTTACCTCATTTGTTTATTCTATGTGCGGAAGTCCTTCCGGACACAATAAGGAAAAACAATGACATCAGAGGTATAATAGTTGATGGACATGAAATTAAAATTAGCCTATATGCAGACGATACAACTCTTAATCTAGATGGATCTAGGGCATCGTTCTAAAACTCACTGCATTTTTTAGAATTTTTTAGTGCGGTATCAGGCCTTCGACTAAATTATAAAAAAAAAGAAGTGGTTTGGATTGGCACAAAGGCGGGAAACGAAGAAAAATTCTGCCCTAAAAACGATTTTAAATGGATGAGAAATAAAATCAAAACTCTAGGTGTATGGCTCTCAACCAACCCAGAAATAATGATGAAAGCCAACTATGCAGGATGAAAAGCTAAGGCAAGTTTGGGCTGCTGGGAACTTCGAAGATTAATCCTTCTTGGAAAAATAAGAGCGTTAAAAAGCTCACGTATGTCTTGTCACTTTTTCCAACAAACCAGCGTGCTATTGATGACAAAGGCGACACTTCAAGCGTGATATAATGATCAGTGAATATGAAGATTGATGACAAAAGATGATTGACATAAGCCTTTTTACCCAAGCTTTGAAACTAACCTTGGTGAAAAAGTACCTTGGCAAAGGAAATGATGCAAAATGGAAGCTATTCTTCAATCCATGATTATAATAAGAGATTTAGGCAGCGATATTATTTTTAAAGGTAATCTCCAAGAAAAAGGATTTACCTACTAACTTCAAAGTATCGGATTTCGTCCTGCAGGAAATTTTGCAAGCTTGGTCAAATATTATCTACGAAGATAAAATTTCTTTAAAGAAACCGTCACTGTCACAGAGTCTCTGGTTAAACTCTCTCTTTCGCGTCAATAATAAACCAATACACTAAATAGTATGGTCTTCTCAAGGAATACAGAATATTGGTCATTTGATGAAAAATGAGACTAGATCTCTATCTTTCTCTGAGTTTAAAGAACTCTATAACATTAAAAGTAACTTTCTTTATTTTTTTCTGAAGCATCTTAGCGGGCCGGAATCCTAAATCCTTGAATCTGAATGGCTAATCGCGCGATCGTAGCCGGTTCAACTTTTTACGATACGGGTCCGAAATCTGTTCCGTGCTGAAACCGTCCTGGCTAATTGAAAATGTTTTTACTACTGCGCGACGAAACATTGGATTTGACCTCTTAAAATGCAAGTTTTTGCTTACTAACCGTTGCAAAGAGAAGGAAAAACATCAGCAATGGAATGAAAGGCCTGGTTATTCTTCAAAAAGGCGAGTGTTCACATGATTTTGCTGACAACACTTTGCTGGTATGCTGTTTTCGAGTTGCATGGTGGTTTTCTTGCTGTTGAGCGCCGTCGAACTTAAAGCAACTTTTTGAACTCGTTTTTTTGGTTGACATCCCTTATTTTCTTTGAAGTTCTATTTTTTAATCTCGTTTTATATTGCTTCATTTAAGAATATACGGATTCCCAGCTAAAATAGGCGAACAAACACATCGCGACGCCTTGGTCTTTCCCGTTGTTGTTTTTCGCAAACTGTTTTAAACTGCCGTTTAACTAAAACGACTGACTGCAGAGAAGTCCTTTGAGCTCAGTTTTTCGGTTGACATCCATTATTTTCTTTGGAGTTCTATTTTATAATCTCGTTCTATTTTGCTTTATCAAAGAAAATACGGATTCGTCGCTGAAATAGTCAAACAAATCGCAACGCTATGAACCAATGCACATGTCAACAAGTTTTTCTTGTGTAGTTTTCTAAGTTTTGCACTAATTTCTGAAGGACTTGACGGAGAACAGAGATGAATCCTTTAAATAATAAGATATGAAGGCAGAGACAGATGTTTGTGTATTTTCAGTCACTAAATTTATTCCCTCTGTTTTAAGAACTTTGGTTTCATTTTCAACAACACAAAGCATTTTAATACGTAGAAAATTATTCGCCTGTTTGCACGAATTTTTCAAACATCATTGTTTAGTTTGTTTAGCTCATTTCTCTGTGCTTGCCATGAAATAGAACTGTTTGTTTTTTTTATATTTATTGCACCAAGAGATATTTGAAGTTCTGTTTTATCGTTAATCTATCATTTTTCTTTGATCTTTGCGATTGGAGCGCTTTTTTCAGTTATAAGTTAATTTCAACTGTGGCAGTGCAACTTGATTTTCAGACAAAAAAAAGCAGAAAAAAAAAACGTTATTCACCGGCTTAGGTCGGTCCGTATAGGGAAAAACTGTGCCCTCGGCCTTGAGTACGTCCCTCGGCCTGCGGCCTCGGGCTGTATTCAAGACCTCGGGCACAGTTTTTCCCTATACGAACCTCCCAGCCGGTGAATAACATATATTTCTTTCCGTGGAGTAATATCAGCTATAAAAACATTTGGTTATAAACATTAAGGAAAACGATTCTCAGGAAAACACCAACTATTAAAGTTTTCTTGATAAATAGGATAGCATTAAAAAAGAAACGAAAGGAGCCCGTGAACAGCCAAACGAAATGACTTGCGGACTGTGTGATAAAAGAAAATGAACTTATTCACTGGAAGGCTGCTTACAGACTACCTTTTGGATGTACTAGAATATTAAAACTTCGCGTTTTTCAATTTAAACTCTTACACAGGAGGCAAGCCACTAACAGTTTCTTAAAAGAAGTTAAATTTAAATGAGAACGATCTTTGCAATTTCTGCCGAAGTGAAGAAGAAATTCTTATCCACCTTTTCTGGAACTGTACGGTAACTTCTCGCTTCTGGCATAATTTTAAGCAATCATGGCTGCTTAATACTGGCACTTCTTTACTCTCGCTTGAGCTAACGCCTTTCCTGGCTATAGGCTCAATGCCCCATCCATCTCTTTGCAAAAATTCCTACTTTTATCTATTTTTTTTTTATTGGTTTTATCTGGACCTGTAGAACACAAAATACTAATCCTATGATAAACCTATCGGGACCAAAAACCAAAGCTCCAAAGCGCTTGTTACACCCAAAAGATTAACTTTAATTTGATCGAGAAGTTCATTAACTTAAGGCAGTTGAAACGTTGCATGACTTTTAAAACGGAACAAACAAAACCAAGGGACGATAAAACTTATAACAAAACAATGTCGTCTCTCCGAAGTACAAAATGAGAATGAATTTTTAAGCAAAGCGGCGAATTTATACTTATCAACTAAACAAAGGCAAAATTATGCAGGGAAAAAGCTAACTGAAAAATGATTACGAAAACGACATATAAGCGTGACGGAAAGTAATTCTAAAAAGCAAAGGCCAACAAAATATTTATGAAAAAATGCGGCAGCAACATCTGGCTCCCCTAAGAGTTTGTAGCTTCCGAAGAAACTCTTACAGACTGACTGAAGCTTTAAAAAAAAAAAAAAATACACAAACTTTCAGTTATGTTACTAAAGGCTTCTCTGGCTTGGATTGAAACCTTGGTCTTCAGGCCTCTTTTCAAGGATTAGGACAAGCTTGTGGACTGGACGATCTAGTGTTGTTGTTCCCGTATTGACTCTGACGGAATGCACGTTTCCTTCTGCATCGCGATAGGTGTCGACTATTCGAGCCATAAGCCAATCGTTTCGTGCGGCTCGATCATCTGCGATGAGGACCAGGTCTCCCAGGTTCCTTCTTGGGCGATTCCATTTCACTCTTTGCTGCAAAAATTGAACATACTCCTTTCTCCATCTTGACCAGAATACGTTGGCTAGGTATTGGACTCTTCTCCATCTTTTGCGCAAATAAACATCTTCTTTCTGGAAATTGCCGGGTGGGGGTAACAACCTTGGATTTCATCGTCAAGATGTGATTGGGGGTCAACGGATCCAAATCGTCTGGATCACAGGAAGGTGTGGTTAGGGGCCTGCTGTTTATAATACACTCTACTTTCGTCAAGACCGCAGCCATGTTCACACATTAACGCTGGGAGAATTGAGTGCACAGAACGGATTTGGCGCTCCCACACGCCACCCATGTGGAATGCAGACGGAGGGTTTCGCTTCCATTGTACCCAATCAGCCTTGAACTCTCTGCATAAGCTTTTCTGAATTGAGGCGTTATCCATCTCTTCTAGAGCTCTTCGTAATTCTTTCTCTGCCCCAAAGAGATTTGTACCCTGATCAGATCTGATCTCACGCACTGGCCCTCTTCTTGCAACAAAGCGTCGTAAATCATTCAGAAAGGAATCAGTTTCTAGCGAGTTCGCAGTCTCGATGTGCACGGCCCGACTTGATAGGCACGTAAACAACGCACCGTAACGCTTCATTTCCCTGCGTTCCTCTTCGATAAAAAACGGGCTAAAGTAATCGACGCCACAATACTTAAATGGAGGGGCTGGTGATAATCTTTCTTTGGGAAGATCGGCCATCTTTTGCTCACTGATTATACCACGAAACCGGCGACACGTCACGCACTTTGAGATGAAGTGCCTTACAACGGAAATGGCGTTGACGATCCAATATTTGCTCCTAAGCGCGCCCAAGGTGATGCCTCGACCGGAATGGCCAACCCTTTCATGCGCGTCACGAATAACGAGATCCACCACGAAACTCTTCTTCTGGAAACACTCGTGATTTGCCAAGTCTTCCCCCAACACGCAGCAAGCCATTCTTGTCTAGAACAGGATCAAATTGATACAACGTGCTAGATTTCTTGATTTCCGCTTTTCCGGCTCTTGAGAAATCGCGACTCTCTTGACGATTCTCTCGCTGGATTTTCTCTAAGACTTCAAGCTCCCTAGGAAACACACAACCTTGTACCAGTCGGAGAATGCTTTCCTCTGCACGCTGTATTTCTTCAACTCTTAATGGTTCATAACTCGTATCCTTAACGGCTGCATTTCTCGTTCTGTGTGCTTTGTCCTTCAGCGGTAACTGCTTGTGGGTTAATAATTGCTTGAGGCAAGTATCCAAGCGATGCATTTCTACATGCGATGCCAGTTACTGAAACGCGCAAGCCTCTTCAGGATGTCTGCCTTTTCGTCGACAAAAGTAGTTGGCACTTGAACTTTCTTGACTTTAGGATCATTGGTGAGGACGTCATTCAGGACACAAGGAGGCTCGGGGCATTCACTCGCGGATAACCATAAGAAATCGGGGCCTTTGATCCAACGTTGCTGATCAGATAATTGATGACCTTTCAGACCACGCGATGCGTCATCAGCCGGGTTGTTCTTGGAATCAACATACCTCCACTGAGCGGGATCTTTTTGTTCTCGAATACTTTGCACACGATTAGCAACAAACACGTGGAAACGCTTCGCTTCGTTTCGTGTGTACTTCATTACGGTCGTGCTATCGGTTAGTAGGTTTCACAATCCACGGGATCATCTAGTAATTCTCTGGAAACCATTCCACTTATTCAAACAGAGATAGTCGCGGCTGTAAGTTCGAGACGCGGGATTGTAATGACCGTAAGCGGAGCTAGGCGGGACCTCCCCATCAGAAACGAGCAGTGGATGTTACCCTTGTCGTTTACAATCCGTAGATACGTCACTTGGCCATAACCAGTGGCACTTGCGTCTGAGAAATGGTGGATTTGCCTTGAAATAACAGAACCGAAACCATCAGGCTTGACACAACGGTCCATTGAGAAGTGCTCCAACGCAGACAACTGACTTCTCCAGTTCTCCCAACGTACGCGAAACTCATCGTCAATCTCGTCATCCCAGTCTTACCTCGTACGGCACAGATCTTGCAAAATCTTCTTTCCGGTCAATAAAAAAGGCGCTGCCACCCACAGTAGGTCATAAATAGAACATATGGTGGAAAGAATACCTCGGCGAGTGAGTGACTTATCCTTGAGGATGCTTCGAGACCCAAGCGTGTCTGATTCGACAGCCCACTGTACCCCAAGGGCTCTTTCAACTGGTAGAAAATCACTGCTCAGGTCCAAAGCTCTCAATCCTTGGGCACGAATAGCCTCTTCTTCTGACTCTCCCAGCGTAGACAGTCATCTACATAAAAATTCTTCCTCAATACCTCAGCTGTTACGGAACCAACGTATTCTTCTGCATCATCTGCAGCTTGTCTTAAAGCGAAATTGGAACAACTAGGGGAGGACACAGCTCCAAACAGAGCGGAAGGGTAGAAGTAGCTCGTAGTGGTTGTCATCTGTGCGGCGGATGCCTTGATGGACGATGTTAAGAAATTTCTTGTCTTCTTGTGAGTACTGTCGACCTTTCTCGTAAAATCGTTCGTGGAAGTATAGGTCAAACATCTTGTTCAAAGCCTGTAGCACAATTATTTCTTTGACTTTGTCCTCTAGTTAAAAATGATGGCCAAGGAGCTTCTCTGATCCTACTTCAATGGCAGCTTTTCTATTACAGTCGACTGTCTGCAGCTCTGTGTTGGTCATGTACAGCGGCCCAACTATTGCCCATCCTGCAAAAGTCTTTAACGCATAGGGACCACCGTTTACACTCGCTAGGATGTCAATCGGTTCAAGGGCTTTTGGACAGTTTGATCGAATGAGAAGACCGACGTTCGCACCGTGTTGCTAGAGGGCATACATTCTGCTATCCGGTTGAGGTGTTTCCACCGACGAGTGAGTTCAGGTGCTTGCACATCTACTTCGATCGCAGAAATATCTTCTTTGGTGTATGTCTTAGGCAAAGTGATCGCATTCTCACCGTTCAGATCCGTAACGGTCAAACCGTTCAAAACCTTAGCGTCGTGTAACTTAGTACCGTTCACAGTTTTCACCATCAGCTTCTTGTCGGTACCTTTAACATCCAAGCAGGTAGCTACGTCTTCAATAACAAAGGTACCGGTGCTACAACTGTCTACCATGGCGTAGGTAAGCGGAGAGAGCATGCGCGTCACCGAAGAGGTCGGACGTGTTTTGTGAGCAGCAGGTATTTCCGTCCTCAAACTCAACTCAAGATAGTTATGCGACTACTCTTCTAATAAAAAGTGTCAGCTCCTATGACAGGCAAGGAAAAGAAGCTCGCACAGCGCGGTAAACACAAAAGAGGTGAGAGGGGTTCAAGTGAAGAAGGAAACAGCGCCGCGAAGAAGCACAATATGGCGGCTTGCGAAGCGACCCCAAACAACAACGAGTTTGAAGATGTACTCGAACAGAGTGAAGAGGAAGAGACAAGCCTTAATGAGTTAAAAGCTTTGCTGGAAGGAGTTCAGCAAACTCTTCTGGAAATGCGCACCGAGAACCAACGAATGGCGGCTGAAATCACGAAACTGAAATTTTCCTTCAAGAAGCATTCAATGGAAATAAGCTCTTAAAGGCAGCTTTAGAAAAGGAGCATAACGAAAATGTGGAGTTAAAAAAGTCATTAAACAATTTAAAAATAAAATTCGACACCCACGAGCGTGAAATGAACGGTACGGTCAACAAGACAATATCGAACAGTATACGCGTAAACATTCGCTCGAAATACATGGTATCCCTGAAAATCTCTATACGTCAACGGATGACGTGGTCATTAAGCTTGGCGAGCGACTAGACGTTCCTATTACGAAAGAAGAAATCGATATCTCACACAAACCGTACAACGGTAAAAACCAACCGAAGAGTATTATTGTTAAATTTATCAGCTACAAAAAGAAGGCCCAGCTTTATAGAAAGCGAACTGAACTGAAGAACGTAAAGATCTCAGAACTGTTTTACACCCTCTCTGTTGTTGATGCTGCACAATCCACGCGAATTTTCATCAATGAAAATTTAACTCAGTACAGGAGAAAGATCATGAAAAAAGCTAACCAGATGAAGAGAGAGGGGACGATTCAAAGTGCCTGGTCTTTAGACGGTAAACTTTATGTTAAAACAACTCCAAGTGGTACTCCCACAAGAATTTACTGTGAAGAAGACCTGGACAATCTATAATTTTGGTAAGTCACCTATGTCGCTACGGTAATTTCACCAGCACCTCGACTCTAACCAACCAAAAATCAGTGAGGATAGGAAATGCTAAATAACTCTTCTGGGCTTCATGCAAACAGTTTATATCGTTGTAAATATGTTCCGTGATTCTATTTTCTGTTTGTTGTGTTATGTTTTTGTTTCCAAATTTTCTGCAATTTACATATACGACTCAGTGATAACTTCTTGCTTTATAACCCCCTTTGCTATGGTGTTTTTTACAAGGTCAAATCATGAACGTACTAGGCAAATGTAACGTTATTTCTCTAAATGTTAGAGGTTTAAGAAATCGCGTAAAAAGGAGAAGCATTTTCTGTTTTTTAAAAGATCAAAATTGCGACGTATTTTTTCTACAAGAGACGTACTCTGAACCGAACGATGAAAATATTTGGAAGAGTGAATGGGGAGGTGACATGTTCTTTTCGCATGGATCAATACACAGTAGAGGTGTTTGTATCCTGTTGAATCCTTCATTGAATTTCATGGTTAGGAACTTTCACAAGGACCAAATTGGAAGAATCATCTCAATTGATTTGAATTTCAATGCAAAGAATCTCTCTTTGTGCAATGTGTATGCCCCAAATGACCTGCGACAACAGCAAGAATTTATACATAGTTTAAATACATATTTGATGTGTAACACAGATGTTGAAAATCTTATAATAGGAGGTGATTGGAACATTTCACTGCATGCTATCGACAAAACGGGCGGAAACCCTTGGAAACCAACTGTCTCTAGGGAGCTGTTTATGACCATGATGAAGGAATTCAATTTAGTCGATGTTTACAGAAAGAAAAATCCAACAAAATAAAAGCTATACCTACGAATCAAAAGCACTTAAACTTTGTTCGCGCATTGACTTCTTTCTAATACCGCAACATCAAATCAGTTGGGTTGAACAAATAGAAACTGTGGTTTCTAACGCCCCAGACCATAAGGCAGTAAAACTCGAATTGAATAGCTCCAACAATAGAAGAGGTCCAGGATTATGGAAATTTAACAACTCTCTCTTGGATGACGAAAATTATGTAACTTTAATTAGAGAAAATTATTCTTCTATTAGTGAAAAATATTCTGGACAAGAAGATAAAAGGCTTAAATGGGAATTAGGCAAGATGGAGCTGAGAGGTTTGACAATCCCTTATGCAAAAAATAAAGCAAAAAATATTCGTAGAAAAGAGAGAGATCTCCAAAAGAGACTGAACGATCTAGACCAACTCATTTCTAGCGGTAGCGGTGCCGACAGCCATCGAGCAAACCGCTCAGAAGCTGAACATAACCAGTTGAAACAGGAACTTTGTCTCATCTATGAAAACAGAGGAAAGGGCTCAATTGTTCGCTCTAAAACAAGATGGATTGAGCAGGGTGACAAAACAAGACTAAGGCCTCTCCTCACTTGCTAATTGGCGCCCAATAACGCTATTAAACGTAGACTACAAAATTGCATCAAAAGTTATTACCAAGAGACTAGAGAAAGTCTTCACCCTACTAATTAACCCTGACCAAACAGGTTTCATAAAAGGTAGATACATCGGTCAAAACATCAGGCTAATTAATGACATTCTTGAACAAACAAAGCTTCGCAACATTCCAGGTATACTTTTACAGCTTGATTTTCGAAAGGCTTTCGACACAATTGAATGGAAATTTATACAAAGAACCATTGAGCTTTTTAATTTTGGCGAAAGCATTCAACGCTGGATTTCCATATTTTATGTTGACACAGAGAGTGCAGTCCTAAACAATGGTTTCTGCACAAATTATTTTCGCTTGTCAAGAGGAGTGAGACAAGGCTGTCCTCTGTCTCCGTGTCTATTCATCTTGGCCGCGGAATTACTAGCGTGCAAAATCAGGCAAGATAAAGAAATCCAGGGTATAAAAATTTTCGGTAAGGAATTAAAACTAAGCCAATTTGCTGATGATACCACGCTTCTTAACAGTAACTGTAACTCGATTAACAAGGCGATTGCTGTATTGGAAAATTTTGGCGATATTTCCGGCCTGAAATTGAACCCTTCGAAAACTAAAGCTTTGGGGCTGGGACCGTGGAGACATAGACAAGACAAACCCTTTGGATTTCAATGGCCAGAAAAACCAATTCGTGTGCTGGGCACTTTTATCTCTTACAATGAGAAAGAAAATGAAAAATACAACTTTACGTTAAAATTGCAAAAATTGAGGACCATCCTTGACATATGGAACTGTCGGAGTCTTACACTATTTGGAAGGTGCCTAATAGCTAAAAGCCTTGGCATCTCTCAACTGATACACTCTATATCCAGCCTTGATGCTCCTCTCGAATATCTTAACGCTATAAATTCGGCCATATTTAAATTCATTTGGAAAAATAAAAAGGACAAAATTAAGCGTAAAGTGATGTTTTTAGATTACGACCAAGGAGGTCTACGAGCACCAAGTATATATGTTTTATCAAAATCATTGAAGTTAGCTTGGATCTCCAGACTGTTAGCTGATGAATGTAAAGGTGAATCTTGGAAGGCGATTCCTAACTATTTTTTCGAAAGATACTGGGGCCTAAACTTCATATTACGATGTAATTATGACAAGAAATTTCTCGATCAGATTGGGCTACCTCAGTTCTATAAATTGATTCTCCTGTTTTTCTTGGAACTGAAAGAATCTTTTCCTAATCAGTCCGGCCAAGAACAAATTTTATTTAACAACAAAGATATTTTAATCCACGGTCATAGTATTTTTTACAGGAACTGGTACGATCGTGGCGTCTATCTGGTACATGATCTTCTCAAAACAGATGGGAATTTTCTTTCTTACTCAGAATTCATCCAAAAATATGATCTTAGATGCAACTTTCTCATCTACTTTCAAGTAGTTTCAGCTATTCCTAGACACTTTGTAGAAAGTGCGAGGGCTAACCCCACGGACAGATCAGATCTGCTGTTAAATAGCATGTTTCAGTTTTCCCCAGAGATCTCTTTAAATTTAAGAAACGGTCCAGATAAGAACGATAGCAACAACGGCAACGAACATGTTGGAATTCAATTGGTATGCAAAAAGGTGATAACTTTTCTATTGTCTGTACTTACTTCTGATTGGCTTAAACAGCAAAAGTTAACAAAACTTCGTGAAGCAGTATTTATATTCATCCTTACTTTCCAACCATCTTCCATCTTTCATCTGGTCTCAGTTTAAATGAATTCCACAGAAATCGTATGTGGGGAACATGTAAAATTGTAAACGTTTCTTGGCTTTTGTTTTCAACTCTTGTGATTGGTCAAAATCTTTTAACACAAAAAAGCACCCTTTCAAAGTGGGCTGTAAATGAATTTTATTGCGTTAACTGCCTTCCTGTAGGTTTATGCATTCTCTGTGTAAAAATGATAACATTCCTATGTGGGGAAAGCCCCGTTGCCGCATAACAAAGGAAATTGCTATCCACCTTACACGGATCATTACTTAACCAAAATGAAAAATAGAGACTCTTATTGGCTTTTCATAAACAAAGAACCAATTGAGCTAAAGGCTATTTCTAAATGGGAAAGAAACCTGCAAATTGATCAAGCATCTTTGAGAACTTTTTTTTGCCGCGTGAAATGTGTTTGTAAAGATAACAAACTTAGGGAATTTTATTTCAAACTTTTACATAGAATAATAGTCACTAAGAAGGAGCTATTCCTCTTTGGAAAGGCGGAGGACGCAAAGTGTCCATATTGTGAAATGAATGATTCCATAATTCACACTTTCCATAGCTGTAATTGGAGCCAATTATTCTTTTTAGAGGTAATAAAATGGTTCAACAAAGAAAATGTTACCTCCGTCAGTCTTTCACCAACTGAATTAATTTTTGGCATGAAAGTTGACACTTCAAGCAAGGAATCAATCATTATCAGAAAGTTAAACTTCACCTTTTTATATGCCAATTATTATTTGTACAATCAGAAATTAATGCATGGCGAGATATCAGTAAATGAATTTATAGTTAAACTTAAGCATAAATATATTTTTGAAAAACTTTCTGAGTAGCCGAAGCAACGATGTTAATCGGAATGAAAGGCACTAGTTACAGAGTTAACAATTATGCATGTTATTTATCTTCCCCTTTTATCTCTCTGTCTCTTCCTCCCTTTTTTTTTTTTTTCTTCTATCGTTGATGTTCTTTTGTATAATCCAATTTTAACGTAATCTTCTCCTTGTTTTTTTTTTTTTACCTGCAATTAATATTTGCATGAATTTAAAGCCGATGTTTAGTGTAACTCTTAAACAACTTTTGTATAGTTAATAGCCGTGTAAATAGGAGGATAAAGTAGGAGTTATAGTCCTAGTTAAAGGTAGATGTTAATTTCGTTATATGTTTTTTTCAATGAAAAATCCAGGAATTCAACGGGTTTTTTTCTTTTGTATTGCAAGGATGTAAATAGTTTATTGTTAATTGAGTATTGTAATGTGAGTGGTTTAAATAATGTAATTTTGTAAAGTACGCAAAAAATATTTTAAAAAAAAAATGGCGTAGGTAAGCACTTCAGTTCCGGCGGCTTTTAGTCTGACAGGGATTATAGAGACGGCAGTTACTGGGTTCCCTGTGCCAACGCTACAAACGGCCTCCTCTGTTTCAGCATGAGAAGTAGTTGCGACATCCACTGATTGCTCGTTTGAGGAATTCTGATTCCTGATTTTTGGCTGAAATATTCATGAAAAAATGCGGCAGCAACAATACCTTTTCCCCCTTTTCCTCTCACGTTACAATTTTTGAAAGATACTTTTGCTTTTCTTCTGCCTTTTGCTGTTCGGGAGCCGCGGGTGTGCGAGGGTAGCTGGTGTGAATACATGTTGATAGCATAATTAGTAAGAGTCATGTAATTGTTTTATGTTGTTATTAGTGTGTAAATAAACAATGTAAGTAAGTGAAGAGTAGTAAGTATGGTGAGTGTTATGTAAATATTTGTGTCATGTAAGTTAGTACGTTCATAGTATGTTAGGTATGCTGTGTAAGTTAGTATGTTAAAAGTACTGTAAGTAAGTGAAGTGTAGTTAAAAAACAATTTTTAATAAAAATGGAAAAAAAACCGCTTAGTCCTCAAAATTTGGTGCACCTGTGTTTGTCGCAATTAAACTTTATATCACAAGTCAAATTATTCTCGCATTTTGATTGGTTATTACTTATGATCAATTGCACGATAGACGTTCACATGAAGTCATTAACATTTGGTTTTTGTTTTCTTATTATAAAACAGATAGAGTCCTGCTATGTTGCCATGCGTCTGTTCAGTAACAGATCACAGAAGGCGTCAAAATGTGGTAAGAACACCACTGACGCTCTCGGCT
>BLFP01001463.1:54992-59992 GCA_014634505.1 Montipora efflorescens
ATGATTTCGTTATCGCAATCTTTCCACAAGAGCCCGAAGTTTATTTTTTTCGCAGCACGAACTTCGGCATTTTGGCCAAAAAATTGCGACATTTCCCGTGCAGCCAAAGAGGCCTTCATGACGTCATCAGTTGTGTTAGATTGCAGCGGGAAATATAAACAACTAGACGCTCCATGAACGTACACTGGGTTGCCTGTGGTACGTGTTACTCAAAAACAGAAGGGACTGATTTGAAAACAGAAACAGATCTTTTTCTGAGGTTAAAAAACCTGGCTACCGGCCTATTAATCATTTGTCAGAAAGAAGAAATTCCGTTCACTTTTAGAAAAAATAGACACGCATTGCTTACGTGTGGTAGTGCAGTAACACAGCGCTTTATTCCATATTGTCAACTGAGCTGCGTTTTGCCTTCCAGGAGATTCAAGTTGTCTTTGCGTAAGATGTAGCTCTAATAGTAAGCAATATAGTTTTGGTATTGTATATCATTGTAGTGCCATGGTAGTAGTAGGTAAAGGGCCCACTGAGAAGACATGTGGTTACTAGCAAAGTACTAAACCCAGAAAGATTGAAGAAAATAAAAGGGAATCCAGAAACATTGGCTTCTGGGCTGACATGTTGATCATTTTCAAGTTCCCTCACAACTTCTTTTCATCACCAGTTTAAGCGTGCGCTTTAAACACTAAAACTTTAAACACCTAATATACTTGAAACGTTCAAACTGCGGAGAATCATAACGAGAGACATTTTATATCTCCAATCAAAACAGATTTCATTGTTGGTGTCACGCAAGTAACAATAAGGAAGTTCAAAATGCTGTATTTTCAAAACCAAGAACGCCAAGGAACTGGTAACTTGTAAAAAACGAATTTTTCCGCGTTTTGAATGATAAGCGGGAAAATATGCTCTCGTCGTTATGAACTATCAAGGGATGAGGTAAAAGTATTTAAGGTGTTTTATGTAGATTAGTCATCTTGGTGTTCTCGCTGGAGGCACTTACTCTTACTTGAAATTTACTTCAATTTACTTTCTGTTTTTTCGCGACTCATGGGCGACGAGGATTCTTCATCATCTCCTTCCATTCCATCCGACTTGCATGCCATTTTGGATGCCCAGAAGAATGTTATCTTATCACGTAAACACGCAGATTCAGGGCCTGCAAAGCAATTTAATTAAAGCACAGACGGGTTTGGCATCAAAAATAGCTACGGAGGTGCAAGCAGAAACCAGCTACGTCTTCAAGAAGAAAGGGAATGAGCAACAGTTCAACTTCAACCGCAAGGTGATCAAGAGGGGTTCTGCCGCGGTGAAAGCTTTGGAGAGTGGGAACGTTGGCAAGGCGAAGAAGGAGTTGAATTAAGGTATTTCCTTGCTTAATAACAGACAGAGGATAGTTAAATTAGCGGATAAATCCGAATTTGGTTGGGCTCAAGAATACGTATGTGATGATTTGGCCGACGATGAGGCGGACGCCTCAAAAATTAAAAAGACCGAGAAAAGAGCCGCAGCCAGACTTAAAACTCTTCAAGAGAAAAAGAAGAAATCTGGCACCAAATTTTCCTTCTCCGCGCCTTTGCCGAATAGCGCTTCCATATTTGGTGGTTCGTCTGGTTCTTTTCCTCCTGCTGGTAGTTATTTTCGTCCCCAAGGTCGATACTCCGGAAACATTTTCAGAGGCTTCGATTTGTGTTTTCGATGCGGAAAGAGAGGTCACTGGGCCAGTTCTTGCCCCTCCAAAGACCGACCGTCAGGATCAAAATCATGACTTTTCGGTTTTTGATCAGTGTGAATTTGACCAGTCCGAGCAGGGCATCGAAGATCCTTCTTGTATTCAAGGAACGTTGCGCGCAAATTTTCTGTTTTGGCGTGATGCAGTTAGAGCTTCAGAGTTTGTTCTTGACATTATTCAGAATGGTTACAAAATTCTTTTTCGGGAATCGCCCTTACCGTATTCGATTGAGAATCGATCTTCTGCTTTGCATCAGAGAAGTTTTGTTCAGGGAGCGATTTCAGAGTTGTTAACCCGTGGCTGTATAAGAGAGACGTCGGTTTACCCTCAGTTTTGCAACCCATTACAAGTTGCTGTCCAGTCGTCAGGCAAACTAAGACTTATTTTGGATTTATCTCATCTTAACAAATTTATCGTTAAGAAGTCTGTCAAGTATGAAGACTTGAGAACAGTTCTTCAAATGTTTCTTCAGGGGATTTCTGTTTTTTCGTTTGATCTCAAGTCAGCCTATTACCACATCGATATTTGTGAGGAGCACAGGAAATTTTTGTCGTTTAAGTGGCCCTCTTCTGATGGAGGCATGAAATTTTACGAATTTAAGGTTTTGCCTTTTGGTTTCACTTCAGCTCCTTATTTTTTCACCAAAGTAGTTTGTCAATTGGTTAAATACTGGAGAGGTCGTGGTGATCTTATTTTAATGCATCTCGATGACGGTATTGGAGGCGATATGTCTGTAGAGCGTTCCAGAATTCTCAGCGATTCAGTTCGTCAGGCTCTTGCTTCTTCTGGTCATAGTTAATAGAGGGACCGGTTATGAAACCTTAGAACATTCAAAAGCGAGAACAATGTTGTTGCAATCGATGTTGAATAGACCGTGACCCTGCACAATCTTTTGTTTTCGCTTCGCACGGGTTCGCAAATTACTTGCGCATAATTTAATCGAGGTATTTGATTGATTATCTTCGCGAAAAAAGGCGTGTTTTGTGCAGGGTCGAGGCCAAAAATACGGACAAAAACATGAAACAAAGGAACTTGTCCAGTTTCAAAACCGTCTCCATGCATTAACTATGGTCTGGTTCACAGCTAATGATGACAAATCAATTTGGGAACCTACTCAGAGGTTAGTTTTCCTGGGATCTATTTTAGATTTTGCCGAGGTTTTAATTCAAATTCCTGAGTTTCGCATCCATGAGCTCAAATCTTCCCTCGTTTCTTGTCTCCAAAATAACCAAATTTTAGCCAGAGATCTTGCTTCAGTTACAGGGCAAATTATTTCTATGGCTTGTGCAGTAGGCAATATTACCAGGTTGTTTACAAGAAACTGCTATGCAGCGATTGAATGTAGATCCTCTTGGGATCAGCCCTTGCACGTCTCCCCTGAGGTTCGTTATGAACTTTCCTTTTGGTTGAACAATATTGACTCTATTAATGGTAAGGTTATGTCTCCTAAATCAAGCGCAGTTGGTGTTGTTTACTCCGATGCCAGTGACTCTGGTTTTGGTGTTTATTTCGTGCAGTGTGGCTTGGATTTAGTGTCAGGTGTTTGGTCCCACGAGGAAATGCGGAATGGCTCTACTTATAGAGAGATTTTGGCAGTTAAGTTTGTTCTGCTTTTTTTGGTAAACCAGCTCTCAGGTTAATCTGTTAAATGGTTTACGGAAAATCAAAATGTACCTCGGATTATTTCGTCTGCAAGTAGTAAAGAACATTTGCAGTCCGAAGCTTTGTCTATATTTAGTATCTGCTGTAGTCATGGCATTTCGATCGAAATGGAATGGATCCCAAGATCCCAGAATGATCAGGCTGATTTTCTCAGTCGTATTTTTGATTCAGACGACTGGGGCCTTTCTCCACTTTCGTTTCACCACATTGACTCAGTTTGGGGTCCTCATTCTGTAGATCGTTTCGCAAATCATGTGAATGCCAAACTCCCTCGTTTCAATTCAAGATTTTGGAATCCAGGTTCTGAAGGCATAGATGCTTTTGTTATGAATTGGCACGGGGAGAATAATTATGCCTGTCCGCCTATCTGTCTTATTTTGCGTGTCTTACATCATATGAGTAACTGTAAAGCTTCAGGTTCTCTTATTGTTCCTTTGTGGCATTCCGCCCCCTTTTGGCCGATGATTTGTCCAGATGGAGAACGTTTTGCATCTCTCATTGTCGATTGGATGGAACTTCCCTCTTTCAAAGAAGCGTACATTTCCGGCAGTTGTAATAGCGTGTTTGGAAACGAAAACTTGAACTTCAGGATGATTGCTTTGAGAGTCTACTTCGATTGTTAGGTATTTTTCATTTTTCTTTTGCGTGCTGTATTTTTTCTTTCTTTGTACTCTTGGGGCTGTGCGGCCTCCAGTTAGCACACGATAGCAAATACTGTGTCATGTTTTTCTATTGTTGTTTCGCACGGGTTAGGTGATGTAAGGGAATTTAGACGAGAGATGAATTTTTCCGCGTTTTGAATAATTAGCGGAAAAATATGCTCTCGTCGTTATGAACTATCAAGGGATTCGGTAAGAGTATTTAAGAAGGTGTTTTATGTAGATTAGTCATCTTGGTGTTCTCGCTGGAGGCACTTACTCTTGCTTTTTTACGCTAATTTGTCTGTTTTCTTTCTTTTAGTTCTCGATGTTAGCGTTACTGACAAGTAGCTGATTTGCGTCCAGTCGCTTGTGCTGAGTCTTTATGGAGTTTATTTAGTAAACTTTTCGCTGCCAGTGGTTTTATATATTCAGTGGTTTTATTCTGAATGCGTGCTTATGTTTCTAAATCGATCTGTCATTTTGCTAGAATATGGAGGTTCTCTATTTCGCCATTTGCCCCTTTTATTGTATTGGCTTTTTTTGTGCCAAGAGATTTTTGGGGCTATCTGTGCCCAGGAATATGGGACCATCTGTGCCCAGCTTTCATGGAGTTGCGAGTTAATTTAAGGTGTCAAATAGTTTGTCTTTATTTAACATGTTTTTTTTTATTTGGGGATTAAGGGACAATCTGTGCCCCCTACCGGACTCGGGACTCACTGTGCCCAGCATTTATGGAGTTGCGAGCATATTTGAAGTGTCGATTAGTTTGTGTTTGTTTTAACATGTTTTGAATTTGTGATTCAGGGACCACCTGTGCCCTTTGTCGGACTTGGGGCTATTTGTGCTCATGAGTATGGATTTATTTGTAGAATCCTGTGTTGGATTTAATATCTTTTATTGCTGTTTATCAGTTTCTAATCTCAATTCATTAAATAATATAGACGGATAGCCTATCCTATTTGTCTTTCTTT
>BLFP01001463.1:62492-79992 GCA_014634505.1 Montipora efflorescens
CACAATTAGCCAATCAGAGCGCGCGTTATATCGGCTACAAACACAAGTCATATAGTAAGTTTTACAAGCTCTTTAAATGTTTGTTGTTGTGTCTGGCGTGTTGCCTCGCCTGCGACAAGTCATATGTTAATGAGACAAATGTAAACAATGACATCAGAAAACATTTTCCTTTGGCTGGTTTGTCTCACAAACGAAATACAGAGCAAATCCATGTGCAGACTTGAAAGTTTCCTAGAACATGTTGAATTCACGTACAGTGGAACCTCGACTTAACGAACCTCTATTTAACGAAGTCCTCGATATAACGGAAGCCGAAACGTAAAATCTACCTCTATATAACGAATTACAATGTCAACACGCGACAGAAGATAAACGCTGAACAGATCAACAGTCATCTGGTAAAGAGGCAGCAACCTTTCAGCCAACGGCTTATTATATGTCATAGACATTGGTACTGTAACATTTCGACATCAATTAACTTCCGTTCTATCTTATTTGTCTCTTATTAGTTCTATTAACTTCTTCACTTTCGAAGGCTTCTTGTGATACATTGAATATGTAGCCGGAATTTCTATTCCAATGCCCTTGTTCCTCCTTCTGCCAGTCACTTCCACTGAGATTAGTCCTCTGTGTTTTAAATACACGTGACAGTGTCAATGGCACATGACCCACGATCCGTTTAACGGCAACAGCATTGGTGTCGTGTGGGTTATTAATCATTAACTATGACCTCGATATAACGAATATTTTGGTCGTTTCCCCTCAAGTTCGTTACATCGAGGTTTTCGATATAACGAACCCTCGATTTAACGAACAAATCTGGCCGGTCCCCAGCGACTTCGTTAAATCGAGGTTCCACTGACATGTATATCAAAATGGAATTTAACTCGGCTTTCTCGTGGGAAAAAAATTCTAACACAGCACGGTTGATTGACTCATCGGAAAATACAAAATTGTACTCACTAGCTAGCTCGGATACGATCGAAAAGCTATTGCAGTCAGCACCAAGCTTTTGATGACCATTTCCGACTATTAAATGAAGAAAGGATCGTTAAACGTTGCCGTTCTCTTGCAGAGAGCTTGCTTCTTTTGTCATAATAACTTGAGCTTCACATTGTGTTTAATAATGTGTGTTTCCACTAAGGGGTAAACTCTTTTGTTACAATGTGAATCGCAATTGGTGTGCGACAAGGCAGCGTTTATATGGAAAATATGAACATGATTGATAGAACTAAAGAAACAGATAGATTTACAGCTAGTTTCCAGCAGGGTCAATATATTACTGTTGGGTTTACCAGCAGGGTTTTCAAAACGGAAACAAAACAGATTAAAAGTCACCCCGATCTAGCGTTCCGTAATTTAATGTCGAACTCTACTCCTGTGTGGTAACGTAAACTTCACAGTGGTCAATGTTTTTTAACTGTAAGTTTGAAACAATTAATGGCAATTTTAGGGGCAATAAATCACACAGTCTACACAGTCTTCTTGCTTGGTACATTTAATTTAATGCAAGTGAAAACAAGTCATTTCACAATTTTTAATTCTTGTTCAGAATAAGAGAGGTTTATTCTAAATTACCTATTTTGTCCAAAATGTGCATTATTTATCTTTTACTAGTACTTGGGATAGTAAAAACGATAACTAATTCTCAGGAGATGGCATATATTTGATCAATTACTAAATAAATATAAAGTCGTAATTATTAGGAAGCCCTGCCAGGGTAAATTCCAACAAGCGACATGGCCCAAAAAATAGCGACAGCACATTAAGTGAAATCCTGACGAATGACATCCTTTCCCAGCAAAGTTCCAACAGCGGCTTCAAGGCCAAGAATTAGCGACAAAGGAATTAAAAAGGAACGGTGGCTTGGCATATTTTTACAGTAAATTGAAGAACGAAAATATGCCAGAGGTAATTTTGATCAAATTTCTTTGCGCTTCAAAGGTCTTCAAAGAAGGTAAAGGACATCTATTGCCTTGATTCAACCTTCAACTCCCTATCTCCTCCTCGCCTACCATTACTCGTCGATTTCTAAGGTTAGTTGGTTTCACACAATTTTTCTTTTTGTCCATAAAAAAATGACTGGAAAGCATTATAATTGACTATTAAGCAGTGAAAATATCCTTTTCAATGCACACTTGAGACGAAATTAAACTCAATTTGATATCAGGAAAAGTCGGTGATTAAAGAATTGCGCAATCAGCAACTTGTAAGATTACGGGGAATCGCGGGGAAACTTCGAGACCAACAATAGTTCGTTTTAAGATCTGCGGACAGTAGAAATATTTTATTGTTGTGCATGACATAGAAGTCAGCAAGGACGAATAAATCAAGTTAAGACAAAATTTCATTTGTTTCTTTGTTAGGATTTATTGTATCAAAGTCCACGTCACCAGGGTTCTATCCAGAATTTATTGCTTGGGGAAGACGTCCTGAGTGACCGAGGGCCACGAGCTTCCTAGGGTGGTACGGGGTATGCCCCCCGGAAATGTTACAGGGGTATTTTGTTTCGTTTTTTAGTCATGATCACATTCGGATGACGAGTGTACATCAGCGTCTCCTTCATCCGTGGTTTTATGGTTACAGATTTGTCCATACTGTCGCTGTTCAACTCATAAACAGAGTGTACAGCGCGATATATATAACCGAGCCTGCTGTAAAGGAAGCAGTTTCTAATACTCTATGTTCTCTGTCATACAGTAGTGTCCTAAGACAGGGAATACTTACGTTATGTGAACTGACTTGTGGCGCCTGGATAATTTCTCCGATATAGTTACTTACGTACTGTAATGAGAACATTATATATATAAATATTTGTTTTTTTTTGGGGGGGGAGGGGTGGGGGGGAGGGAGCTTCTACCCCTCAAATACCCTAGATAGAACCCTGGCCAAGAGAATGGTCGATACGTGAAACCGGTTAACTGTAAAACGCCCACCAAATCTGGAGCTGCAGGCATTTCCACATCACGCGCTGTTATATGACTTTTTTTAAGTGACGTTTCGAATTCAATGTCACAAAGTATCCCCCAAATGCTGCTCTTTAAGTAAAGATAAACTGCCGCATTTACCCAAAGATAAAAATAACGCTAACCTTTGTCCTTATCTTGTTGTTGAAAATAGGTAGCAATTGCTTAGACTCAAAGGGACACTTTCTGTAGGATATCAAAATTGGTCGTGGAATTCAAGTGAGGCCGAACGCCATTGTGCATGTGATGGAAGAACCTTAGCTAATCCACAGTATCAGGAACTTCTTAAACATCACGCAGAGAAGAATCTCTGAACTGGGTGGGAATCGAACCCAGGACCTTCGGATTAGATCACCGTTGCTCTACCGACTGAGCTACAAGACCAGATGGGAGTAGGCTGAATGAGTTTGATGAGAAGTCAGCTCGGCCCAAGCAAAGTGTGTGCAAAGGAGTGTTTTTGCAAAGTAATTCCATCGTTTCGGAAATAGCAGCTACGTCACAAATTCTTGCCGATTTTTGTGGCTCATTTGTTGAAACTCAAGCACGCTTCCTCTGAAGAATCAGAGTCCTAAGCAGGAATCGAAGCTAGAACCTCTGTAACACCGGTCAGATGCTTTACCCGTTAAGCTACTAGAACTCATTGGAGAGCTACAGTAGTTCGTTTAGCTGGGTCCTGGATGGACAACGCGTCCCACTAGTCTGATGGCTCTGCAGAGTCATGTGCCTCAGTTTATACGAGTACATGATATGATGGAAAATCGTAATGCGCCTGTGAGAAGGATAGAATACAAGTTGCTTGGCAACGAATGAAAGGGCAACCTAAGCGGAGGTCGTAAGCTCGATTTATTGGGTAAACTGAGGCGCATTATTTTGTAGAGCCCGCACACCACTGGGACACACTGTCCATTCAGGACTTAGTTAAACGACTTATCTCTCCTGTGCGTTCTAGTAGCTCAATGGGTAGAGCATCCTATCGGTGTTAAGGAGGTCGTAGCTTCGATTCCTGCTTTAATAGGTTTCCGATTTTTGAGTTTAGCCTGTTTCCAAGCAATTTAGATAGATAGATAGATAGATAGATAGATAGATAGATAGATAGATAGATAGATAGATAGATAGATAGATAGATAAATAGATATTTGTTTATTTCGACCCAATGGCAGTCGTGACTGAATTGCTGGGTCGGCCAGCATTACATGAATATACAAATAAATTTAAAGAAGGGAGGTGATGTGGATGTCTGTGTGAGCTTTTTCGATTACCTTTCGCGCGAAAATAACAATGACCTCCTTGTTGTATGTCCTACACTGATAAGAGCTTTGTGAAAGGCACGTGACTAATTACCATATCTGACTACGATGAAAACGACACTCAAGTGAATTTTAAACGTGGTCTGCCATAGGCATCCCATTTAATGAGTGGGCGAGTAAGTGAGTTGACGGTAGGTGGATATAAAAGCTCGAAACATGGCATTGTACGTAACAAAAATGACCACCACCACGTGCACACTGGAGATTATGTCACTTTTCCGGCGGCGCAAATTTGCTGAGACGAGACCAACGGTTTATCGCTGTAATCCATGAGAACTGTTTGCTGTTTGCAAAAGAAGTGTGATCTTCTTATTTATCACAGCAGGATCGACCAAGTAATTATTTACGTTGGTGTTTAGATCCCTCACTCACAAGAAGAAGGAACACAATTTCGAATCTTATGCTAAAGCTTTAATATACAGATCCAGTTAAAGTGTTCCATGTTGCTGATTTTCCGTTGCTTTTTTGTCTCATACAGGACCATTGCTAGACGAGGGCCTTGATGTCCAATGCGTGCCTTTCAAGCAAAGAAAGGAATTAACGTTTTTTCTTACTGGTAAGTGTAACACTGACTATCTCCAGGCGCTTTTGTTAGGGCGCGAAAAAGAACGCCGTTTTTCTTCCTACGAAAGCTGTAATACCAAAAGTTCTGAGCAAAGGTTATTGAATGAGGGACAATTCTGCCCGTCATGTCTCCATTCATGTAGTTTCTCTGATACAAATAAGTAATACAGTTATTTGGAAATCGTTTATAACACAACGAAAAAACCATGAGCATGCAAACACCAAAGCGCGATTCTGGGAAGAAAACAAAAGCCACAACATAACTTAGCTGAAGATAAACTGGAACTTTGGCTTGTACTGAACTGGCCTATAAATATGGGTTATTGACGAGCGTGAGGTCGAGATGGCTAGGTATTGGCCAAGTTATTTTTTTGCGTGTTTATGTTCGTCTTGGTCCATAAACACGCAAAAAAAGAACGAGGCCAATATCCAGCCATCTTGACCGAATAAGCTTGGTCAATAAATGATTTTGTTTTTTTCTATATTGGATAAAACACCAAAAAATTATCTTTGGTCTTGCTGGACCAAGCGGTTCATCTTGCCCACTCACCGAGCTAGTCATGTAATAGTATTGAGTATACTTCATCTTATACATTCCGTTAAAAGGAAACAAAACAAGGTGCTACTGATCGAGGAACAGTCTCAAGAAATGAATTGCATCTGTCTGATAATAAATGGACCAATTGATTTTGAGTAAGACACTATATTAATTTGCATGGAGAGAATTTTCAAGCGAACCCAATCACGGTAACATTGCATTGATATGTGATTACAAATTGCTGTCGATAAAAACAGAACGAAATATTAATACGAAAAAAAGAAAAAAATGGTCCAGCTGCCCCCATTTCTCCTTTTCCTTTGGTATATACTCGTTAAAGCAGATTCAGTATGTAAACTAATTTTGTCTTTTACACTCTTTCAGTCGGCGGGCGATGGCAGGAGCTTGCACACAGATTAGGATTTTCTCACAACGAAATAAGCTTCCTTGACGAGAGAACAACTAATCCAAGCGATGTTCTACTTAATATTGTGGCAAAGCATTATCCCTTTCGTGTCGGTGAACTTTACGACATGTTAGTAGAAAGTGAGCTTCCTCTAGCAGCTGACATGCTGTAGACAGTGTGCTGTATAACCATGGGTCACAGGGTTGCCACGGTTAGTGAAACATGACTTATTTTGTATCTTATGGTAGGACAAATAGTGAATTCTTCGTGAATCCAGCGACGGTCCTACATCCTCCGAGATCAAAGAAATATATTCTTGATGAGATGGGTTGACATAGAAGTTTAGATTCAGTGCGAACAAATTAAGAAAAAAATTGATTGTTTATGAATTTGGTTTCAATGAATTCGTCAATACCTTTAGGCACCAAAAGGGTTTGTCTTAGATCTACGCTTAAGGTGTTTTGTGGTTTGCGATCGTTAAAATCCAGAGAAATCCTTTGTGGTAACCCTGAATTGCAGATTTGAAATTCAAGTAATAATTAACAGTTGTGCCAAAAGCTTCATTCCATTATTGAGGACGTTTTTGCCTTTAAAAATGATATTCATTAATCAGTTTTTAATGGGAGGCAGCGTTACTGAGTGGTTGGAGCTCTAGACAGCGTATTTCCCGGTTAGGGCTGAAGTTGCTTTGTGAGGTCTCTTGTTCAACTTCGAGGCTTATCTCGAGGTAGTTCGATTTTATGAGTGTTCGATGTAATAGTTAGGTTAGTATTTTCAGTATTAGTTTTAGATTGGATTATTGGTAGTGTGTATTCTTAGTTAGAATTTTGTGAACTCGTATAATATAACTTAAATAGGTTAATTAATGTAGTAATTGATAAGTAGATTCTTAATTCTTTTTTTGGTTCTTATTGTTAGTTTCTATAGTGTCCCATTGAGTGTTTTTTTAAAAACTGCTATTTAGATTGACACTGAAACAAAACTTACTTACATACTTAGTCTTACTCACATAATGCGAGCGCTGTGATAGACCAATTTAGCGGACAATATTTTAAAGTGCAGTCTGCTGGAGTTAAAAGGTTGTTCTATTGACCTCGTTTTCTTGGGCCTACTGCAACTTACATCTCCTTGTTTTTTTGTTCTTTCACTTCAAATTATGAACCGACGTCAATTCACTAAGTGTCGATGAATTTGATTTCAATGAATTGATTGGTTTGTGGTCTGTTCTTGTGAAAATCATGGAAATTCATGATGCATGGTAACCCTGAATTACAGCTCTCTTTTTTTTTTCAATCTAAGCAATAAATAGCAGTGGACCCAAGAACTTCAAAGCTCGGGAGCTCGATCGATCCAAGGCTTGAACTGGAAAAAATACGGACAGCACCTTAAGGCACAGGCATCAAGCTCCATTGGTGAGAGGCTTATATATATATACGGAAAAAAAAACACACACACACACACACACACACACTCAAAGGGCTAATAAAACTTGTATTATTTTCGTCTTAATGTGGCGCGCTATCAGTCAATTACGATAAGTGGATTGCTTAAAATTTATCACCGGTAGCTTGTGCGTGTAGATTCAGATTTTATCTGAAGAGTGCCACGCAGTTCGTGTGGTACGAAACTAGTGAGTAATAAGATGGCTAGTCAGATTATTTGTTGATTCGATTACTTTCTTTATATTCACTCTCTAGTCTTTTTACTATCGAGCACTCTTCCTACAGACGTTCAAGATTACTGTGAAGTATATATATAAGTTTAAGAATACAATGCTTGTCTACGCGGCATGGGAGTTTCGAGCTTTCAGGCTGACTTTTAAAATCGTGTTTTTGCATACATAATAAGCTGCATTTACATGCTGAAATTTTAAGGTAGTGAAAAAATGACGTCACTTCCCCTAGATCCAACCCTCCGAGGTCCAATCTGTCAGGTTTGAACATGAGTATTGACGGAACGTGAAACTTACACTCAAAGTAAACAGCCTTTGGATTAAAATCAAAGCTCAAATTTTTGCCAGTCAGGTGCTAAGCAAACACTTTAAAAATTTGTAGAAAAAAAGGAAGTGTTTTTTTTTTCTTTTTTATTATAGTAGCACTTTAAGGCTTTGCTTTACAAGGAGTAAGGATTGCTAAGTTGGTTAGTGCGCAGCCTTCCGTGCGAGAAGTTCCGAGTTCGATCCCTAGTGACCTCTAGAGGGTAAAGGAACTTACGACGTTAAAATAAGGTGTACTTTTACCTTTCGTTGTTTGTGTTGCGGTGAGGATTCGTACACTAGATGTCTTTTTTTTAATATCTTACAATCTTGGACAAAATTGTTGAGAAAATTCTGCTTTTGGATTAAACTCCGATCACAAGTATGAAAAAGAAGCTCTCTTTTTGCCCTCACCCCCCTTGATCAATGTTGCTAGACGAAACAAAGCATGTCGAAGCTGGGCTTATCAACATTGGTTGTAGGGGAGAGGGGGATGGCTAATAATGTGCGATATTGAGGACGTAGTGCGCAAAATAACCCCTGTTTTTAATATTCTCAACCCTTTTTGTCCAAGATTGTAGAACCTGTACGAATTGTAGGGTCTGTTTGTCACTTGTGATACAAGCATAAGCAAAAGTAACACACACAGGCGCCCTTGGTTAGAATTATGTCTGGTTCTAACAAGAGGTGCATAATGGCAAACACAAAGCCACTGAGTCTGCACACCAGAGTAGACTTGCGTCGTGTGTAAACCATCCTTAGTTGTAAAATAAGTGACTCATTTTATTCGGAACCAAATAATTTGTTTTAATTACCTTTTTTTAGTGCCGCCGTCCAGTTTAGTGAATAGTTACTTGAAAACCATGTGTTAATAACAGTACAGCATATAAATTTAGCAAATCGTAGCTAACACAATTGTAATGGTGCACTGGGATTGCTTTCGTAGATCACAAATGACTTTTCGAACATTTTAATTTGACTCTGTTACACATAACTTTGTAGAGCCGTCGCGACCGTACAAAATTTCGACAGGGCAGCATTCCATGTCATACAAAGCCACCCAACCCTTTGAGCTGACTCTTACAATGTAAACTCGTTTCGAACAAAAAAATGTCACTTTAGACGAAAACAAAGGAAAAATCGGTGGAAGACTCAAATCTTTAACCTTAGGTTCGCTCCCTAAATGATCAACTGACGTACGTAACTAGCTGATAAAAAACTTCCAAACATTTATAAGTAACACGATAAGTACTTATCACAATGACTGAATGGCTTTCAGTTTTTAAAATGGTTCTTAGAACAAAATACTGTAAATCCGCGATATTATTTTCTGAATTGTCCTCTCAGTCCTGTATCTCGTACCCAGGGTTTTCCTTTCGTGCATGTTAGTCCAAGAATGATTGGGCTTATTTCATTGTGTAAATCGCGCGAAGCGTTGCAAGGGGATTTGGTGGTACCTTAGCCTGACCCTTCATCCAATTAGGCGTGTAAAGACCTGAGAAATGTAACCCAGTCAAACCACTGGATTGCTGAAATTGAGTTCTTGAAAATTAAAAGCGATGAAAAACCGAGATTAGTAAATCACTTGATAACCACCATTACGCTGTTCAAGTGATCAACCGAATTTTAACGGGTTTCAGGGGTCACAGCTTTGGTGGCAGCAGAGAGTTCTCGTCTTTCGATACAAGAAGCGTTCCTTGAAACGGTAAGGGATAGAGGTTTCTCTTTGGATTGGAGTTCATTAGTTTGTAACATGGAAAAATTGCTTGTGTAACCAATTTTTCTCGTATAAATCAGAGCCGTTATCGTATGCTGAAGGATGACTTGTTGAAAGGTATGGTCGCGGTGCTCTTAATTGTGTTTCTTGAAATAAAGAAAGGCGGAAACTGACCGCAAATTCTTGGATCCAGTTAAATGTGAAGGGGTAAGTTCAATCGAATCTGCCCGTATTTTCACGTCACTCTAAGGAGGGGTACGTTATAAGCTTTTTGTCATTTCTGCTAAAAAATTGTAATGCTTCCCGTGATACCTTCGAAAGTCTTTGGTTATTTGTGACAAAAATTACGTGAAAGCAATCTCAATACTGCACTGCAGATTGGCTGATGTGACAATAAAAGTCTATTTTACTCATATCACAGACTTGATTTGTTCCGTGTTTACTTGTATGAATGGTGCACTGATTGATTTCTGTTTTAGTGTTACAGGAAACCTTGTTTTTTTTTTTTTTTTCTCCTGCAGCCGGTTTTCAATGTATTTTGAAGTTTTACGCTGTCTTTCATAATTCTGTATGCGCGCGTGGTTTTTTGTGACTTGGAGATTGGGCTGAGTGGCCATAAGGAAAAAAAACTCCGGTAATTAAGGCCGCGAACCCTAGAATCCGCCATGTTCTCGCTCATGTTGTGTCACGCTACTAACTCGGATCATTTTCCGCTTACGAGTAGGTGCCTCAGGAAATTCGATCAAAGGCAGAAATATGAAAGTTTTCATAGTGGTTAAACGTTGCAACTTGCAATTTCCTTTAAGTCGGACTAAAGCCTTTAATTCGAAGTGGCATACAGCAGCTTCGTTTTATTACGTATAAAACAGCACACATTGAGTTAGTCTTAACAAATTTAATTAAATTGAACTAAATCTCTAAGAAATGTTTGAATTGTTTCTTCAATTTGATTAATATCCACTTTAACGATTTTTAGTTTTGAACTTTCTTTGGAATTTTCTTAAGTTTGTGTCTGTTTCCTTTGGATCAGGTATTGATCACTTTACAACGAAATCATTCGAATAGTTGAAGGTCGTTTTGAAAGTACGGCCAAAGAGGGGCGTGCGGGTTGTAGACGTAAGGAGGTCGAAGTGATCAGTCATCGAGTCCTTTCACGGGAACACATGAGCCAAACAAATTGACCTTCTCCCAAAAGAATGGCTTCATAGGTGAGTTGGTAGAGAATTGCCCCGGCATCGAAGAGGTCATGGGCTCGAATCCCGTTAAAACCACCTGAATTTTTCAGGCGTCTATAAAGTAACTACTTAATTTATCCACTAAAAGAGGGGCATGCGGGTTGTAGACGTAGAGGAGGACTGATCCTTGCACTTAGCTGGACAATTTCAGCAATTGTCCCTGATTAGAGACACTCGAAAAATTCAGGTGGCTCCAGCAGGATTCAAAACCATTATCTCTGCGATGCCGCGTGCAATGCTTTACCAATTGAGTTATGAAGCAGGTCAATTTGTTGGGCTTACTTCAAATACATACATTGATTTTATTCATCGAGTCCTGTTACGGGAACGCATGAGCCCAACCAGTACAAATTGCCCTGCTCCCAAACGAATGGCTTCATAGCTCAGTTGGTATAGCATTGCACCGGCATCGAAGATGTCATGGGCTCGAATCCCGTTGAAGCCGCCCGAATTTTTCAGGTTTCTATAAAGTGACATTTACTTAATTTGCCCACTTAAGTGCGGGGCTTACTTCTATCATTCATGAGTCAGTTGCGACTCTTGTCACCCCACAGGAGTCCAGGCTTTCTTTAAGTGTTAACATGAAAGGCCGCTTAACCTATTCTTAAGGAAACTGAGTTCAGAGTCAGAGATAGTTTAAGGGATGCATGTATCTGAACAAGTGTAAAGTGAAAGCCAAGGTTCCGTCCTACTAAGCAATTTCGATACACATGAAAATGCTCGTTTCCCAAATGGCTTCTTATTCTTAGGGTCGTGAAGGGTGGTATTAAATCCCAGTTCCCAGCCTAATTTTGGTGCAAAGAAACGACTACTACTAATAATGATCTCTCCCGCCTCTTCCAAATATGCGCATGTCAATGCATCGACCACATATCACTGACTGGGTTGGAGCCTGGCAGTAAAAAGCTTGGTACTGATTATACCTGAATACCGACGTGAACTGATATTGAACTTTATTTCTTAATTTAAGAAAATAGGCTCATTTGAGAAGTTGACTCAAATAATAGATTCGGAGACCTACAAAGAAGAGAAATCCAATTCCCATTTTCGAACTGTGTATCCCTTTCTCAGTGGTTAAATCGCAGTCCCAGTGCAGTACATCCCATTTTTGACCACGCACCGGTGGCTAGGTTGGTTGAGTAGCGCGCTCCCATGCGGGAGGTCGTAAGTTCGACTCCGACCGAATCAACACTCAGGGTTTTTAAAAAATTTGAGGAGAAGGGGCTGCTTTTGTTATGACATCTGCAGAATAGGTTAGACTACACCAAGCTGCTGTAAAATCCAAAGGGTAAATAAAGATATGTTAATATTTTTATAAAAATAAAAAATATGAAAATGTGAATACCAGTTTCCATTATACCCTTTCAAGGCCCTTTATTTTTCTTGGTTTTGCTCACTCTGTCACGCAATAATATTCTTTTCTTGCTACTTTTAGTTATTTTTCAAAATAAGTTATTATTTTTAAAATAAATTATTATTATTATTATTATTATTATTATTATTATTATTATTATTTAATCATTTTAATCATTTTAATCATTTTATTTCAATAATTGAAATTTAACAAATTAGAAAAATACATATATATACAACCCGCATGTAGCAACGCTAATCGGGGCGGGTTGTATAGCTTACAATAAAATTCAGCAAAATATATTATTATTAAAATCAGGCAAGTAAATAAATATATAGAATAAATAGGTATACACATAAATATTCACAAATAGCTACGATTTACATGAGAAGAGCAAGAACCTATAATAAGACATAGAACATAAGGAATAAATAATAATAGCTACTAGAGTTTGATTAATGATAATTAGTAATTTTAGACATTAACGTAGAGACATCAACATAATCACCCTCATTACCAAGTACCGCAAGTAAAAATTGATGAATCTTATTTTTGAAAGGTTTTTTCCTAAGTTTACGCAGGTCAGGCTTCAAGCAATTCCACACTTAGCTCCGAAAATGGAAAACGAATTAAGTTGAATTCTCAGTCTTGATTTATTAACATATAAATTACCAGCATCAGAAAATCTAGTGTTATATGTATGAACGTCAGATGAGCAGGTAAAAACATCACGAACGGAAAAGGAAAGAAGCCATTTCAGAGTCGACTATCAAACGCCAGCGAATTGGAATCACGCTAAAATTAGAAATCACAGACGTACTATAGCTCGTGATGTGACAGATCGTCTTTGTCGGTTCAAGGTCAAAGAAGGAGTTGTATTGATGTACTTTATTTATTCCACTTTATCTCTGAAAACGAGATCATTTACTATTCGATGTATTTCATTGAAACACGCCAGCTTGGCTTAGAACCAGAATCGGCTAGAAAGGACAAACTTCAAACAAGATCTCCAACAAATTACCTGTACATGCTCTAAACAAACTTCTGAAAACACAAGCTGGTGATATTTCTCCTTATACTTTTACGAGAACTCATTGCGATTACATGTTTAGAACATTAGTGCAAAATTCTTGTCACTGGCACATCGAAAAACAGTTAGGCAAGCGGAGTAAAAAAACTTCTTGTCCGCTCGCATTTTAAGGCCAAACAAACCAGCAACAGATCGATTATTTCTGTCCAAAAAGAGTACAGATGATTGTTATTTAATTCCAGTTAACAATAAAAATTCGAGTTTCATTCCTGAACAAAGGAAAAAACCACGAAACCACGTGTTAGAAATATGTATCCACTTGAAATAACTCATCCGTAGAAATAACAAACGGTTTAGTGTCCAAGAAAAGAATTTGTGGAGTAACTTCTTCCACCAACTTTAAGCTATAATTCAGGGCCGTAGCCAGTACGAGGCAAACCGAGGCACTTGCCTCAGTCATTTTTTCGTATATTTTTATAATAGAGCGTGATTTCAATGTTGTCTTTAAAATGTGCTCATTATAAAAACCTAAAATACCTACGAAGAGAATTTAACCATGAACATTGCCTCAGTAATATTTTTTTCTGGCTACGGCCCAGCTATTACTGGTGTACCGTTTTGTCGTTCTCGTTCTCTTTCTCTCTTCTTTCGTTTCTGTTCTTCTGACATAGGCCGTCCAGGCATCTTGCAACCTTAGTGGATTCGAAATTAAAAATCTAAAGACATACCAAAAACTGCAATTCAGAGCAAAAAGCAGCCCTAAACAAATTAAAAATAAACACTCAGCTTTAAGTTTATATCCCTCCAATGCTTGACTTGAATAACTACAGCTATAGTATGTTACACCTGGATTGAAACCAGCGAAAAATGCAAGAAAAATATATTTTCCAAACTGTACCTGAACACGAAAAGCATCGACTGTCAAGAGCTTTGCTCACGTAGCATGGCTATGTAGCCGCGTGGAGCCACAGAAAGAGCGCGAAAAATTAACCTCGTTCAGGTGTGAGTGTGAGTGTCTGACCTGGCTTGAGCCCGCGATCCTATTAACAACCAGTCCCGGGTCAGCGGTCAACTTTAAAAAAACAGCTGACCTCGATAAGGTCTAACTTGAGCCCGCAATATGGTCACGTGATACTGTTCAGCGGATACGTTGTTTTGACAGGTGTCAATCGACCATAACTTTTATGTCCAATATCAAAGATGTATGCTGTAAACTAGCTATTGTGTAAAATGGAGTATTGCGACAGAGCTGAAAAACGACTGCGCAAGTCACTGATCCGCGGCAAGCAACGCAGGCTCAAGGGCGCGCTCTTTCAAAAAGACTATTTGTTCGCCGGAAAATGACAGCCGTTGATTAAATCAAAAAAATAAGGTCGCTGTTTGAAAGATAAGGATTTTGTTACAACTTTTGACGAGTTTTGATGTTTCTCCAAAAATTGAAGTGGTGTAGAAATTGTGTAAAAATTGTTTTCGCGCGGTAAATGCACCTTTCGTGTGACGATGCGATGAATGAAGGTAACGAGCGCTGCAATGCTTACGTTTTTGACAGTGTTGGCTTTTGTCGCAAGTTTCTCGTACGGTTTTTGAAAGTTGTTGGTTTTCTGGGAGGACCAGAAATTCCCTTAAACCCTGTTTTGGCGATGTTCGGCCGGTGGAATTGGTGAGAGCTTCGAACTTATCGGTGGAGACTAGTTCGCCGAGTGGTTGCGATACAGGACAATTCCTCTTTGTCTGTGTTGGTAAAGAGACATTAAAAAACCTTATGACGTTCCAGATACTCTCTATAATACTCTGGACAACAAAGGAAGACAACTTGTGAATTATAGACCGGGTGGTGAATGGTGACACGCTTACAAAAGATATTTTGGCAATCAAGCTGAAAGTGATATTAAAATGGAGTATGCAAAGATGCAAGAAGGCAAATTGAGCTCCACGTTTCCCCAAATTTTAATACGAATTTATAATTATCATGAAAGCAAAATACATCTTTCGCTCTTTACACAGCATCTTTTGTTAAATTTATAGAAGAGCGATGAAAGCCGGTCCCAACAGAAACTGAGATAAATCGGTGAAAAGATTATACACTGTATGATATAAAGAGAGCAGGCAAAAAAGTGCTTCACCCTGGAAAGCCCACTTAATGACATTAAACAGCTCAGAGAAAATTAATTTGCCCCTTGATTTGCTTGCCTTTTAAAATAAAAATTCATCAGATCCTAACCTGATCAAGAGACGTCATTAATGTTATTTTTCTTTCAGAAAGTAAGTCCTTTTTTTCCCCATACTTAACAATTGACAAGAAACTACAAAAATTTTACAAGGATCAGTTCAGACAACACAGTGCATATTGCAAAACTGATCTAAACTTGAGACATTTCACACATGCATGCTACATTGTACTTGATGAGTTTAAACAAAATCTTTAGAGCATAGACAACTAGGAAACATCCCTGAAAGGGGCATTTTACAAAATTAATATTTTCAGCTGTATAGCAAGAAGTTCACTCTAGCATTATCTGCCGACTGGCCTAGGTGGTATTATCCTAAAAAGATGATTGTATATTAAGTGGATGGAATCCAGTCATCAGTATAATACACATATGCAAGGGCTATTCCATGTGGGTCCCAATGCTTAAGAAGATGTTTGTTTTTAATTTTAATTTTTTCTTTGACAAATTGTCATTGAATGTGTTTGGAGGTGTTCTGGGTTTCGACGTCACTACATGTACCTGAAGCATTACTGGGTTGGCAACTCATCAGATCAAAAGCATTCACAAAGTTTGCGTGCAGGTGCAAACAACATGCATTTGTTATGTTTTTGCTTGAATATGTAGTCCCCATTTTGTTTTATAAGTACAACATGTGGCATCTTAAAGTTCTGTGCTGGTCCAAAAAGTTCATAACTGAAAAACGGTTAAGGACTGGTATTCAGTTCTAAGAAGAAACTGAAAAGTTTGACAATGTGAAGAGTACTAAAGAAACTGCTTAAAACTCAACAGCATTGTCTGGATTTCTCAGTGACTTTATCCAGTCTTTTGTTCCACACTACCAACATGGACAAAGTGAACTCAATAAGATTATTGTGGTTTATAGCTGAGAAAAAAAAGGCTGAATTTCTTCTCGCTCCTTTTACAGCTAATATTTCACAAAACTGCCGCAAATAATACCAGGTGGATCCATCTCCCTAAGGACAAAAAACGAAAATGAATGCTATTGTCCATGAGATGCATATTACAATGCTATAATCTACAATATCATAATGATATTATTATTTTCCTAGACACAGGAAACTGCACATATCAGTTTTTAAGGGGGATGTGAAAATTAGCACAAAAAAATCATTCTTATTACACAACCAAGACAAAGAAAACATGATGAGCTTACCATATAAACATACCATAAACCACACATAAACCAATGACCCTCAACTGTTTACCTTAACACATGTTCTTAAATTTGAGTCTAACCATAATTTTGCCTTGGACGTTGGGTTGAACATAGATTTGCAAATAATGGCCATTATCAAGGGGGAAAGCAAAATTCCATCTTCCAAGTTTTGACACAGATGTTGACACCACGTGTTGCATTATTATAATAATGAAAGATCATTATTATTTGGAGATTGTGGAACCTAGACTACAATTAAGTCACTCGGGTGCCACTTTCAAGCAGTATTTCCCAGTCAATAATGCCAGGATTAACAGGAAGCAGGGCCTGGACTTTGCACTTTTATTTAACAAATTGTTCTTTTCCTAATATATGGATGTTCCGTTAATTAACAGGCCAACAGTCTCCCGAACATGGGTGTATCAGTTGATTGCACAGGGTATTTTGGTGGGCAAGTATTTATGATTCTGTAATCAAGCCTCACTATGGCAATAAACAATGTTATTGATCACACTACTGTGCAACTAGAACTTCTTCTGAGTGTAATCTCAGAGGCCAGTCTTGTAATCAATTTACCTTTTAATTGAAGAAATGCCCTGAGACAGGGACAAAGAACTTCAATATTTACCATGTAGTTCTGGCCACTACTTACTTGTGTTCATTCCAACTTCACAAGTTGGCAAGGTGTTTTCTTTTAGACAGCTGCCTTTATGGGGGCAGTCAGGAGGTTAAGTGGCTATTGCAGAGTGGCAGCCCTCTAAATGAACTGCTGCCTTGGTTCAAGGAGAAGGTTGACAACTTTCAAATAATGCTTTTAAAATATGTTACGTTTAATTAACGCATTGTAAATACATGTATGATTGATTGTAAAGGTGATTTCAGAAAGCCCTGCCCAAATTATCTTGTTGATGAAAACTGTAGAGATTGCATGGGCAATACCCTTGTGTGCAAACTTAACCAAACGTTGTGAATACTTCATGTTTCAAAAACAAATATGGAACACTCACCGTAGCCTCGGTTA
>BLFP01001463.1:92492-99992 GCA_014634505.1 Montipora efflorescens
ATTTGTGTAAATGGGTGTGATTTAAAAGATGATTGATATTGGCCTATAGTTCGCAACGCCCGACGTTTTCCCTTATTAAAAGAAGTTGAGTACATTTAGGATGCTGACCATACTGATCACACTAACTTAAGACACTGAGTGCGAATACGTTAGATATACAATAACAATACCGGTTCTTCAAAAAGGGCAACTAAAGAAAAACAACTGCCAATTACAAAATGACCAAAATATGCGTGGAAACGTTATGCCTCGTTTAATGCAGCGCCACAATACCCAGACGAAAAGGCAGCACTGATCAAATAACAATGTTACAGTAATATGCGACAAATCAAGTAAGTTAAGCATCTCAACTCAAGCAAGCAAAGCAGCCCAAGCCTGCAAAGCACCTCAAGCAAGCAAAACATCTCAAGCAAGCAAAGCACCTCACGCAAGCAAAGCACCCCAGAAGCAAGCAAAGCACCTCACGCAAGCAAAGCACCCCAACTAAGCAAAGCATGTAAAGCAAGCAAAGCTCCACAAGGAAGCAAAGCACCCCAAGCAAGCGAAGCACCTCAAGCAACCAAAGCACCCGGAGCAAGCAAAGCACCCAAAGCAATCAAAGCACTTCAAGCAAGCAAAGCACCTCAAGCAACCAAAGCACCCCAAGCAACCAAAGCACCCCAAGCAATGAAAGCACCTCAAGCAAGCAAAGCATGTTAAGCAAGCAAAGCACCTCAAGCAAGCAAAGCACCCCAAGCAAGCAAAGCATGTAAAGCACGCAAAGCACCTCAAGAAACCAAAGCACCTCAAGCAAGTGAAACACCTCAAGCAAGCAAAGCATCTCAAGCAAGCAAAGCACCCAAAGTAAGCAAAGCATGTAAACCAAGCAAAGCACCACAAGCAAGCAAAGCACCCCAAGCAATCAACGGACCTCAAGCAAGCTAAGCATCTTAAGCAACCTACGCACCTCAAGCAACCCAAGCACCCCAAGCAACCTAAGCACCTCAAGCAAGGAATCCAAGCGCTTCAAGCAGCCCAAGCGTCTAAGTAAGCTAAGCAGGATAAGTAGGGTTCCAATCCGTTCTTGTCACTGATTGGTCAGATGGCAATACAATAAAAATGCTAACCGGAAGAAATCGGAAGAGAATGGCCGAGGGATTCTGTTTTTTGTTTGCCATACTTGCAACGGAAATATTATTAGTGATAACCTTCCTTTGGATTTATTTTGTGAAAAGGCAATTAGGGAAGGAATCGTAGGGGATTGAAAAGAGTTTTCTGGTTTGGAAATTTCTGTCGACGATGGTTTATTATCATCGCGAATGTGTAGAACTTGTTACGTTACTGTCACGACATTTCAGGAGTTTGTGAAGACGGTAGTTCATTCGAAAGCTCAGCAGGTTATCCGATCTAAAAGAAGGAAGAAGCCTGTACAGCAGAGCCCGTCCTTCACCAGGTGTGGGACGCGAAAAAAAAAAGGAGCAAGGTCAGCTGGTTATATGTTAAGCAGGATTTTTGATTAAGCTCGATTCATGTGTTCACAGTGTAATTATTGTTCATGTGTTTAACAACGCAAAGCCTTGACTCCGTAGCGATTTTGAATATGTCCGTGGTGAGGAAGTAAAGATTAAGCCAAGAGCTAACCCAGTTATCGCATACTTTTTTTTGTTACATTCTCTTATTGCAATAATGAAATTTGCAAGTATACTTTCTTTGTGCAATATCGCATTACGTGCGCACATCAAGGACTGAATTGCTCTTGAAACTTTCGCCTTTGTAAATACCAGTGTTTGTATCCAGAAATGTCGTTTCTGTATCTGAAATTTCAGCCGTAAATTTAATTGTTGGGTGGTGTTTGCTTGTTCAATGAACTGTATGATCTCCTCTCTGTTTTTACTTCAAAACCACATAATATCATGTAGGTAGCGAACCGCGATGTTGGTGCTCGGTGTTGTCCGACATTTTCAAAAACCAGAGTATAATTTTGCCCTATGCGCTACAGCATAAGATGGGTAGTCTCTCATATACCGGGCTCCGAAATAGTGAACAGAGGCTGCAGAGGGAACAGAGGGTACAGAGCTACAGAGGCACAGAGTGTACTCTGAAAAGCAGACTCTGGGGCCGAGATTGCACATAATCCTGAAGTTCGAACTTTTTCTTTTTCTTCTTCCCTTCAGGTGTATAATAACTGCAGACTGCCAAGACATTAATTTCACCACAATGATCTTCTCTCGGGTAATGTTAAGAAAGCTGCTAAGTCCACATACAGTTTCTTTCCAACAATCCGACAACTGCAGAGGACTTCTTCAATAATTGCAATCATCAGCAAGTTCTTTAGAAAGCAAACGGAGATCGGCAACACGACTTCCCGATAGCGCGGTTTCACTTTCACTCTCGGACTGAAATGATACTTCAGCAACAGATTCAGCAGATTCAGCAAGTGTCTAAATAAATTTCCGTTCTGCTTTTTACTGCTGTGCTCTGAAAACGGCCATTCTCCTTTCTAGCGAGCTTTCCCGCACGAAAGATCTCCATTTTGAAATGTTGCCAATTTCGCTGTTATGTGCAGAACAGCATGCGCAGTGCAATACTAGGGAATCACCTTAAATTGGTAATTCTCATTTTACCTGGGTTGAGTGTGCACTCTACCTAGTTTTAAGCAGCTATCAACCCCCCAAAAGGGATTGAATACACCTATACCCCTCATCCTCTGTCTAACGCATCTCAACACATCTTATGTTTCGTATCATGTAATCGGTTTCTCTATTCATACACTAATCCCTTTAGTCTCAACATTGCAACATAGCAGGGGAGCAAAGAATTGTACTATGCACATACAGGTGCTCGAACTCAGACCCTCAAGGTCTGTAGTCCTGTGTCTTCACCACTACACTTAAACGACGAACATGCTGAACTCAGCACAGTTCTTTTCATTAATATTTAATTTACTTCTGTGTACTAAGCCAATTGATATCCATGTATAATAACCAAAACTAATCCTAACCTGACCCTAAGTTTTCTCTAGGCTTAATTTAGTTCCAAAAAAAAGTTTATTGAATTCATCTGGGTGCGTATTCAACCTACAATCTTGGACAAAACTCGTTGGGAAAATGTGACGCTCTAATTTGTCTGTGTGATAAAGAGTAAATTCGTCCTACTTTCCCTCCTCCCCCAATTCCAATGTTGTTTTAAAAGCGACCAAAGGTTTGCACAGTATTTTGCATCACATTATCAACATTGGTATGGGAGGAAGGGGGGAAGGACCAATATATTTTGTGAGTGCGTGCCAAATGATGCTTAGGCTAGAATTTTTTGTCCAAGATTGTATAATTCATGTTTTCATGAGTATAATCAAATTCAAAGAGTCTCAATGACCAAGGACAGTTTGATATGTAGATCTTGTGAGAGTCTCTATAATGGTGTAGTTTGAATGTCACTGGACTGCTGCGTGTGCCGGGGTGTGTGATTCCTTCCATGTCCAGTTTGCAGTTATAAGAAAATCATACAACTAAGCTTGATACAAAAGGTTTCAGTTGAGAGCAACCCCTGATGAAAAAGGGACTACAACCCCCGAAGAAAAGTGGGATAAAGGGGGGAGGGGGGCTATCCAAAAAATGGATAAATCCCTGTCAAGTTTAAATCTCAAGTGATCTTGATAACCTGCATCTTCTGGATAGTTTCTTACCCAGAGGAGAGCTTGAAGGGCTCTCCTGTCGGTACACAGCTACTGAAAAAGAACTTTTGGGTTCTCAGCTTTCAGAGGATTATTATAGCCACAGTAAGTTGGGTGCCTATTAACTAACTTTCACATCGCTGCTTTGGGCTTGTAAATAATTTATTAAACTGGTAAACCATAGGGTCAGAAGAGCTTAGCCAATAACCTATTCTTCCATAGGCGTCAATATTTGGGCTTATGCATGAGCGACCCTGTTACATGCTAAATTGTCTCCATTTAAGCAGCGGTTTTAGTAAAGCTTCCTTCCAATCGCTAGCGAATTCGCCAGATTCGAATGACAAGTTAACCATGTTCGTGATCACAGGTAACAGCACATACAAAACCCCTAGAACTACCGAAGTAGGCATTGGATCCAGCGGACATGATTTCTTGCCAGCTTTCTTGATGAGCTCAGAGACTTGTCCTTGAGACAACGTTTCAAAATTGGCAAATGTGACACCTGCACACGTATCAGAATCAGCGCACTCCTTTTCTCCGGCTTTTGAGATCTCCAAAGAGCTCTGAATATCAATTAACTGATTAATTTTATCGATCTTCTGCATAAAGAAATTCTGAAATCATTGGCGAGATCATCTGGAGCTATATCCTTTGGAAATGACACCTCAGACAGTTCACACAGCGGCGACTTGGTGGAACGAAACAAGTTCCGTTGATTTGAACTGTTCTCAGCTATGAGATTAGTATAATACTCACAGCACGCGCCATTTATAAGAAACGTTGCGCGATTTCACGCGCCTTTAAAAGCGCAAAAGTGCTGCTGAGATTTTGTCCTTCGCCATTTCCTTTCCGCCTTCCGCCTTGTCCTTATAGCACACTTAATCTCACTGTTAAACCACGCCAAGCGCTGCCTACAGACAACCACTTTCTTCTTCATCGGCGCATGCTTGTGCAGAAGAAGTGATGTTAGTGTCGAATTGTAACTGGATGTTAGCTCATTAAGGCCATTGTATTCTCTTGTGAAAAGTCCGGATTTTTCCACATCCTGGTGTAAAGCATCAATTGCTATGAGTTGACGATAACGAATATTCTTTGCAACACAACCAGGCCTTGCGCTATTAAGAGAACACAAAACAGCTGCGTGGTCTGAGAGATATCGATCGGCCGCGGGGACGCGAAGATGACTGGATCATGCTCACGCGTTATCATCAAATCAAGCGTATGGCCGCTCACATGAGTTGTTACATTCACGTGCTGCTTCAGTCCCATAGGTAGTAAATCCAGAAATGCTCTTGCATCAGGGTCGCCCTCGACATCTACATGGAAATTATAGTCTCCAGTCAGAATAAGAGACCGGGGATAGAATAATTGTCTCAAGATAAGAGCCAAACTCCTCAAAAAACACACAAGGCGTGATGGGGTGTGCTTCAGCATACCGTGGACGATAAACAACAACTAACTTAGCCCTTAGTGAGTTAAAACTAACTCGCCACTCTAAAAACTCAAAAGACGAAGACATCGCTTTCAATAACTTCCGCCCAGTTAGCAACCTCCCTTATGTTTCCAAATTGTCAGAGAAGGCAGTGGCTAATCAGCTCATTGACCACATGACAACTAATGACTTGCATATGCCTCTCCAGTCCGCGTATAAGCAAAACCATAGCACCGAGTCAGCACTGCTCAAAGTCAAGAATGATAATTTTGTTGACTATGGAGGCGCAAGAGGTCACTTTGTTACTTCTCCTTGACCTTAGCGCTGCTTTTGACACTGTTCGACACGACACTCTTATAAATCGTTTAAAGTCGAGATTTGGTGTGGATGGCAACCCATTAGAATGTTTTGCGTCGTACCTTGTGGATCGTACATATGAAACCAAGGCATTGAATTGGCTCGATGTGAAAGTAGAGGTTGGCCAAGCCCTAAATCGATTTGCCATTTTCCTTATGAGCTTCGAATGTAAACAATTGCCTGACCTCACATGCTACCAGTGAATCGCCAGGTTCAGACTTACCTCCAGTAGAAGAAGTCTCATGCCTTTATTTGCAACGATCATCACGCCCTAGAGAGCTGCAAATCTCTTAGGAGTCGCCCCCAGGTGGAATGAATGGAGTTTATGAAGTCTAAGCGTGTTTGCTTCGGTTGTTTGTCCACTGAGTACATAGCAAGGAATTGTCCGAAGCGGAAAACGTGTGCAATTGTCAACTGCACAAGGAAACATCCAACAGTTCTCCACACAAATTCTGTTGCACGTTGCCCAGAAGCTAACAATGCCACAGCAAGTGGAGGAGGAGGTTCTGCGTGTTTAAAGCGCTATGGTCAATACAGGCGGAAGAATTAGTGCCTTTGTTTGGACAGACACCTCGAGGACAGCTATGGCCATTGTTCCAGTTAAAGTATGGCCTAAAGGAAATGGGACACCTTTAATCACTTACGCCTTCCTGGATAGCGGCAGTTCTTCCACGTTTTGTACTGAAGCCCTAATGAGACAGTTAGGAGTAAATGGCCAAAGAACTTTGATTTCTTTAACAACGTTGGACAGAAAGAACAGCCTCACTGAAAGTTTGGTTCTGCAAGATCTGGCTATTTCCGACCTGGAGGAGAACGTGTTTGTCAAATTGCCTCCCTTGTACACAAGACCCGAGATTCCCGTATCAAAGGAGGATATCCCAAAGCAGGTTGATGTTGACAAATGGCCACATTTGAGTGGAGTGTATTTGCCTGATGTAGAAGCAGAAGTCGGTCTCCTAATAGCCAGTGATGTCCCGCAGATCCTCGATCCTCTAGAAGTGAGGCATTGTCAAGATGACGGCCCTTACGCGTCCCGTACGATTGTAGGTTGGGTTGTGTATGGTCCCTTAGGGTGTGGTAACCACCGCTCACGCATATCCACTTTCTTTGTTAAGGCTGACCACGACCTCAACCAGATGGTGAAGGACTACTACAATAGTGATTTTCCCGAATCCAGTGCAGATGATAAACCTGAGATGTCCCAAGAGGAGCTGCGTTTCTTAAAGGTGCTAAATAGTACGGCAGTTCTGAAATAAGGTCCTTACGAAATGGCTTTGCCATTCAGAGATCGTGAAGTCGCGGTGCCAAAGAATCGGGTACAAGCTGAACAGCGAGAGCTCTGGCTGAAGCGGAAGCTCCATGGTAACAAGGACCTGTCTGCTGACTACAAGGTCTTTATGGCTGAGATTCTAGAGAAGGGCTATGCCCGTAAAGTTCCCGCGCACGCGCAAGGGTTAAACTGTGTAAAGTGCTATATCCTGCACCATGGCATCTACCATCCTCGCAAGCCTGGTAAAATACGAGTCGTTTTCGACTGTTCTGCGAAGTTTCAAGGAAAGTCGCTGTTGCTCAAGGGTCCAGATTTAACGAACACGTTGTTTGGTGTATTGATGAGGTTTCGCCAAGAAAGAATAGCAATCATGGCCGATATTGAGGCGATGTCTTACCAGGTTACGGTAGCCTGAGGGTAACCTGGACCAAAATATCGAAGAGTATCAGATGTTGTGCATTTGTTTGGAGCCGCTTCCTCTCCAGAATGTTCCAACTTTGCCCTGCGAAAGACGGCAGAGGACAACAGTGACCACTTTCCAAGGGAAGTTGTAAGCTTGGTGAACAAGAACTTTTATGTAGACGATTGCCTGAAATCTTCACCATCAACCGAAGAAACTTTACAACATGCAAGTGATTTGAAATGTTTGCTATCAAGAGGTGGATTTCGTCCGACCAAACGGGTTAGTAATAGTCGCAGAGTCCTTGATGCCATCCCTGAAGCCGAGCGCGCCAAAGAAGTAAAGAACTTGGACCTTAGTAAAGAAGATCTACCATTCGAAAGAGCCGTTGG
>BLFP01001463.1:112492-133380 GCA_014634505.1 Montipora efflorescens
TAAAAACATGAGTAAAGACCCTTTCGTATTGGATGATATGCTTTAAAAACTTGTTTATAAGGCGCATCTTTTTGTCGAAATATTGCGCTCAAAATCATGACTGCGGCGGCTTATGCTAACCCCTTTCAGAGGGTGTAAACTGGCTGGTATGGGGTTAAAAATAGCACTAAAAACCTTCAGTAAATAGAGATTAAACATATTCTTCGACAGATCACTTCAACACTGGTCTCTCCTCACTTGCGAGAAAATACCACGCTATTCGGGAGAACTCACAAGGCAAAGGCCGACTGTTTTGTTGCCCTTCATTAATTGCACGGTATGTTTGTCCATGGGGTTTTTAAACTCTCGTTTAGCATCACGTTTTTCTCCGACCAATGGCTTCCATAAGTTTTTATAAACATAATACCAGAAAACCCTTCCATGTTGTTTACAACGTGACTCGGTCCAGCCTTCATTCTGTACATGGCTGTGTGGTTACATAGTAAATGTTTTGTATTGTTCCCTACACATAACTTTTGTTGAAACTTTATCACTTTTATTTCAGCTGTGGGCTTCAACAATGAAGACAACTGTTGTCAGTCTCCAGAATTAGGGAAATTGATTAAAAGATAACAGGTATTTTAAGAGTTATTAACCTCTTAAGGCCACTGCAAATACAAAGCATTACATGTATATTTCAGCAAGTTTCAACATCACAAACAACTGCGGACAAACAAGCGACTTTTTTGCCACAGTTCATACTTTAAGTTTATTTTTCTCAGAATCATGCTTAGAATTTTGGGGGTGCAGCTTATACTCGGGTTTTTACGGTATATTCTCTATTTCATGACCATTTGCTTTATCTGTTACATCAATCACGTGCCCTTTATCCGTTACATATTCAGTAATGTATCAAGCACCGTACCAGCAGAGCCTTTCTTAACTTGACGAGAAAGAAAGGACTCTGCTGAAATTGAGTAGATTCTTTGGGCCGCGGCAACTTGAAAGATTTGACACTGTTTCTGCAGAGCCTCTCTTGATCGCCCTCTGGTGAGTCTTAGAGAGGCTCTGCTTGCATGGTGTGTATCAAGTTGCTAAAACCAAGAATCCATCTTGTCTTCAGAGCAATGGATGTTGATTTTTTTTTTCCAGAAGTACCTCATTACACCAGGTAACATAGTTAGGCTGCATCATAGTTTTGCTCAATGGTTTCACCAATTGGCGGAAGTATCTATCCTGTTCCCTCAACAAGAGTTGCAATTTTATTGTCTCTTTGAATCACATGACTCTAAAGCTGTTCCATGACCAAAACTAAAGTTTATCCAACAGGCAGCCTTGGGCAAGCCTGTGATGATCTGAACTGAAATTAATGAGCTTTTAAAATCAGGAAACTTTTAAGGAATCTGGGACTCATAAACGCCAGAAATCATGAAAAATTTCACAGTGATAGAGTGGCATAATAATACTGTAATTACGTTTTTTTCTGCACACATTATTATGATACGGGTGACTGCAAAAGCAATAGAAAGCATGAGTCTTGTGGCAAATGCCAAAAAGTAACTCTGATTTTGTTTACTTTTTTATACTTTAAAGAGATAATTAGAAAAATAAGAAAAAGAATCTCTTAATCACAGGTAATGCAAATGTTTTCACATAGCTGTACATGTACAAATGGATGATTTTTGCCATTTGCTTAAGGTCTCTGTTCTCCCTTTCTCTATTACATTTGCTTTTCATTTGGTTCATCTTACCATTAAACCAATTTGTTTTAAACTACAGTACATGTACTCTTAATGATCGTAGGTGTTATTGTCTCTCTCCTCCGCTGTTTATAATAGGAGGCTTTCAGAGGGAAAGCAAGGGCACGCCATCATAGGAGTCTCTGCAGGGGTGAGAGGGTAATCCTAACCAATTCAGGAATAATTCAACATGACTTCACTTGCACAGTATCAGTATTACTCTTTCTGTCAACACCTTTATTTCAGTTAACACAAATCCCATTCTCTACATTTCTAGGAGGACAAACTAACTTCCCAATACCATTCCAAATAATCCTTTCATCCACAGATACATCCTACAGTGTACGTAGATGCATTCAGATGTCTTGTTGAGAAAATTAAATGGAAAACAAAAATCATTTTGCACTACACTGTAGAAAAGAACATGCACTTTACAAAATTCTAATCAACAGTTTTGGTTAAAATCTGCCTCAGAGAATATTTGTAACGGTAATGGGGAGTGATGCCCGAGGTACAGTGAGTAGTTTTGACAAGCAACGTGTAAGACCCATCTTTTCATTTACTTCCGTTTCATTTTGCTTTGTTTCACAAAATAGCATGTTTCATATAATCTTGAAAAGGTCTTGAATTTTAGTAGCAGTATTGAAAAGTCCTTGAATTCTCAAATTTGTTTTTGCCTCATCATTTTCTGAGATATTAAATTATTAATTTTTGCCAAGGAAAATTTTTCTATTAATTTTATACCAAGTGGTAAGCAATTATGTAATTTTTGAAAAACGAGCAGCAATGTTTTATTGGGTTTAAAAACACAAGGCATAGCCGAGTGTTTTTAGACCTGATAAAACACGTGCTGCAAGTTTCTTGAACGGCTTCAAAAACATTCAACAAAAAGCGTATCCCTTGGGAGTTCAAATAAAATCAAAATAATTGTGAGGGGAATATATTAGCATACAAGAAAAACAAGTGGACCTTACAGGGCTTGAAATTAACTTTTTTGCTCAGGTGCCAGCTGGTGACTAATGGGGAAAATAGACCTCTTTCATAATGGCGGCCAAATAAATTATTCTTTTGTTTTAATACTAATAAGCCCTACTAACCTCGCTACGACGAGCAAATTTCAAAAGAATATATTTTTTAAAACGAGGGCAGTAGGTCTAATTAACATAAATACAAAAGAATGTAAAGTTGGTCGCCATTTATGAAAGTGGTCTATTTGGTCGCCAGATTATAAATTTTGGTTGCCAACTTTGCATGCAAGGAAAGTCATAATTAGTCAATAGCATAAAAAACAACAACAAAAAAACAGCATGAGAAAGATCTCTAAACCCATTGTTGTTTTTGGCTTAGTTTGGTGATGGAGTTATTTGAAATGGAGCGTAGCACAATCCATGTTTTCCATAGCAAGGCAAACATGGATCCTTTATCCTTGCTTTTCACCTCTTCAAAACGTAGTTCTTTATTCTCCTACAACTTGCGCGGCAAGTACTACTTACATGTAGTTACCTTTATCGTGACTTAACACAATACTACAATTTCTTGGCCTAGGCCCCCACACAACCACAAAGCTTGTACCAGTCTCTGACAGAGATAAAATGAAAGGAGAGTCTCGTATACGGTTTCAGTGGTCTCAAGAGTCAGAGGAACTTGATTTCTTAACCCTTTCACTCCTGTGGGGTTCCCCATTGACGAGTAAAACCGTCTGGCGTAAGACAGAGTAAAATCTATAAGTCTCAGTGGCCCTTACATGAGTGAAAGGGTTAATGGGGACATAGTTTTTGAGTGAACCTACAGTACCGCCTGGAAGTATTGACCCCTTTACCGCGTCATTGCCGCGTCACCCTGTCGCGGCTTTCCCTCGGTATTCCCGCGGTAGGCCGCTTTTCTGCCGAGGGAAATTTACGGCTAGGCTCCAAAGTTGCCGTGGGAAAGTCAACCGAGGTAAACCCTCGGTAATTAAAATTCCGCGGTAGAGTTGGGTTTCCGTTGACTTTGTGTTTCGATAAGCTATTGTAGATTGTAATGTTGAAATCCCACTGAACAACAGAAACTGAACAAGTTTCGGCTGAAAATTGCGAACAGCAAAGAGGGTTATAGCCGCTAATCATGCACCTTGGTTTCCTTTTCCTTTTACATGCGAAAAGAATATCCGTACTGTAGCTAGATTCCGACCACATTTGAAACCTTCTTTGCGACATGCATTTGTATTTTGATTGCAGTGATTATTTCGAAGACTTATCGTGGACTATTCATTCGAAGGTTCGACGCTTGTCCTACTTGCGTGGACTTCGCCGTCATTTTATACATTTAAGTTTATGGGAGAATATGTCCGCTTGTTTTTTGCAGCTCAGCGCACGGAACATACATTTATTCATCTATTATTTCGATATCCTGCAAACAGGAGAGGGTTTTGACAATATTTACAAACTGAAAGCTTACATGTTCAGGGTGAACGACTCGAAAACCTTGCGTGACCAAGTTACGACTTCTTGTGGTTTCCTACTTCATGATCAGTATTACTTTCTAAGGTTGTTTAGTGTAACAAAAAAGAAAAACACTCCAAGGAAAGAACCCAGGATATCAAACCCCTGAAATAGTCGAAAATTATTTGATCTTAACTGAAAAGATTGTTTTCGTGCTCTGGGTAATCATTGGTGCATATCGGCGTGGTTATGCAAATTTATCACGAGTGGACGCCCGCTGCGAAAAGACTTGCACGTGAAAGCGCAACGTAAGCACTGGAGTAAAGATGCTTCGAACATTCTAAAGTTTGTTTCGCTTGCTGGTTTTGTATTTGTTAAAATTCGTATGCAAACGATGAGCGTTCAGATAAGTAAGAGACTTCTTTTCTCCACTAACTACAGTCTATTCTTAAATTTGTTCTCCATGCGTAATCAACATGCTGCAATTAAAAAATATTTATGGAGGTCAAGTAGACTATTGCACGACTGATAAAACAACGCGAAAATGTATTTTGCTGCAATTGCTATGATATAACAATTTATTGCCGATGAAAAGCGATGGAAAAAAAAAAACATTCTTAAATTATTCGTCGGTACGTTTGGTCTCAAAATAGTACCGACAAAGGCTCCGATGCCTCGGAAGAATGTTGCGATTAAAATTGAAATTTGACAAGTTTAACAATAATACAATGTATGTGGAAGGAATACCTGCTTTTAACCAAAATGGCGATGATAAAACGAAGACAATCGCACAAGTTTGAATTTCAGGTCTCCAAATAAAATAAAGTCGATCAGGCTTAGACGAAAAGAGATACAATTGAACATTTTTCAAAACCAAACAAATAATTTCTCACGCACACATACAGTATTACAACCTGGAGAACAACGAGTGTTGCGTTGGCTGGATAATCAAGCTGTCGCTTACACTGTATCTTTAAAGAAGTCTTCAGTTTTACATTATGTAAAGATTATAAAATTTGAGTCCTGACGTAAATGGCACACTTTCTCATTTTGATTACAATTTCTTGCATTAAGAATCGATTCTTCACACCATGAGATATAAAATTTGACAGTCTTCCGCTTATTATATCACAGGCGGCCCAGAGTCGGAAGGTAAACAATTATAAGGATTTGTATGGGAATCTTGATAACAGACTGAAAAAGATATTTACCCGCAAAAGTTCTCAATAAAAAAGCCGTACTTTATTGTCATGGTGAATTTCTTGCTTTTTGTGTAGTTTTTTGCCTGATTGAATGCGATTTAAGCGACTTCTCAAATTCCCGAGTCGTCACTCTTCCCTAAATAAAGGAAAGGCTGGCAACTCATTTCTTCTAACTTACCTCAGATCTCGCCGAAAAAATTCACACTTCTCCGGCATCAGTCACGCTCAAACTCCGGCGATGGCTACACGGATAAATTTACTTCCCCTTGGCCAAGTTTCAAGGTCCAACGAGTATCCATTGCTGAGAAACTGCGAAAAATATTCAAATTTTTAAACTCCTTCGAGGCTCGCTAACAACCAATTTTGACACGGCTGGTCAACGGTTCACCAAGCCTCCATACGGTGAGCGCAAACCTACGCAAGTGTACCCATAGTTGGGCAGAGCAAAACAAATCCCAGACTCGTCCCCAAATACCTGCCTGGGGTCATGTTCGAGTTTCTAAATCGGCGAACGATATTAAAAGTTCCACACTGAAACCTTAAACACAGCTCCCATCGCTTTGGTTGCCCCACCGCATGTTATAAATCCGGATTTTCATCGAACTCCGTAAGTACTGAAGCTGTTTGGATGGAGTTTGAAACGCAGTCGAATGTATTTACTAGTGTATGAAACACAATCCTGTGTTTCATCCGTCACGTCAACAACTCACATTATCATGACTGCAGAAGAAATTCATATGAAAAGGTTGCTGCACCTTTTCAGCCTTTTGGACACATTTTTCTGTTGAGAGTCCGGGGAAAATGCCATCGTTGAAATCATCTGTGCTTTGTTTTTGCGCTTCCAGTTGCGTTGAAATGTTCAAAATTATTTCTCACACCGGTGCATCAAGCGATATCGATCGAAAACCAGCAATTATTACTCGGAATACCTGAAAGGTATCCGAGTTACAATCTCGCTTGTCTGTTTTTTGGACAGTAGAAATTACGGTGCGGTGATTTCTTTCGCTCAAAGCAATTCACTCAACAAAACTATACTTTTTCCAACAACAACAAAAAAACAGCCGTGGTGTCGAGTGTCATCGGACGAGGGGATTTTTGCACGCGCGAGGCTTCAAACAGCTTCAGTACTTACGGAGTTCGATGAAAATCCGGATTTATAACATGCGGTGGGGCAACCAAAGCGATGGGAGCTGTGTTTAAGGTTTCAGTGTGGAAATTTTGATATCGTTCGCCGATTTAGAAACTCGAACATGACCCCAGGCAGGTATTTGGGGACGAGTCTGGGATTTGTTTTGCTCTGCCCAACTATGGGTACACTTGCGTAGGTTTGCGCTCACCGTATGGAGGCTTGGTGAACCGTTGACCAGCCGTGTCAAAATTGGTTGTTAGCGAGCCTCGAAGGAGTTTATAAATTTGAATATTTTTCGCAGTTTCTCAGCAATGGATACTCGTTGGACCTTGAAACTTGGCCAAGGGGAAGTAAATTTATCCGTGTAGCCATCGCCGGAGTTTGAGCGTGACTGATGCCGGAGAAGTGTGAATTTTTTCGGCGAGATCTGAGGTAAGTTAGAAATGAGTTGCCAGCTTTTCCTTTATTTAGGGAAGAGTGACGACTCGGGAATTTGAGAAGTCGCTTAAATCGCATCTAATCCGGCAAAAAACCACACAAAAAGCAAGAAATTCACCATGACAATAAAGTACGGCTTTTTTATTGAGAACTTTTGCGGGTAAATATCTTTTTCAGTCTGTTATCAAGATTCCCATACAAATCCTTATAATTGTTTACCTTCCGACTCTGGGCCGCCTGTGATTATATAAGAGCAACAGATCATCGTTCTTTCCCGCGGCAAGCCTCGTCTTTTCTCCCGCGACAAATTTCCCGCGGCAAAGTGCACCTCGGTTTTACCGAGGGAAAAAAATTTGCATACCTCGGTGCCGCGCGTCCACTACCTGCGGCAAAGACTAGGTATTGCCTCGTCCCTAGGGGTCAATACTTCCAGGCGGTACTGTAGCTGTTGTTAACCCTTTTACTCCTGTGGGACGAGTAAAATCGTCTGGCGTTAGACAGAGTAAAATCTATAAGTCTCAGTGGCCCTTACAGGAGTGAGACGTACTTTTTTACCGATATTTATCTCCATTTATTAATCACCTTGGGCAGTCAATTTTGCAGGTGTTCGATTTCTAACAGAGGGGACAAGTTCTCCAACCCACTTTACGTTAAGGGTACAGGTTGCTTTTCGAAGGTTCCATGCAAATTTCAAACTCATTATGCGATGTCTCGGTTCATTATTAATATATTATCAATATCAAGCTAGTTCCGAGGAGGTCCTTCTGTAATAATTTATGGCTAAATCTACGTTTTCAGCATTCACAGCATTAACCTTCTTGCTGAATCTTCGTCTTCTGGGCGCAAAATTCACGTAAAATTAATGGCAAGAAGCATACGGTGTTTAAGTGCGCCCACGATCCCATGAAGCCGCTGAAACAATATGGCGCCTAGTAAACGCAGTGATCGAAGTATCAAAATACATTTGTGCTATTAATTAACAATGTTAGAAACCGATTTTCTTGTAGTATTTACGCATTATTTTAATGGGGAAAGAAAGGTGAGTGGTTTTCTAGCTACCAGTTCCGAACAATTTCATCGTACAAAGATTCAAATACGACAGTTGTCTACTGTTTATCCTGGGTTATCAGACAAAATGTGATTCGCCAGCTGGCGACCAGTGCTGAAAATCTAGTCGCCAGTACTCAAGTTTTGGTCGCGTTGGCGACCAGTGAGTTGCAATTTCAAGCCCTCCCTTGTAAGCAGTATGGTAAGGGAGTAGTATAGGAGTTGGGGGTACCAGATCAATTTTTGATCTGTTACCAAACCCAACTCCATACTACTTTCCATTTAATGGCTACCAATTTTTGATCTCGTATTTTTGGTAATCTATATGTTTTTCCATATTATGGTTTCATATTTTTGATCTCGTATTTTTGGTAATATATATGTTTTTCCATATTATGGTTTCATATTTTTGATCTCGTATTTTTGGTAATCTATATGTTTTTCCATATTATGGTTTAATATTTTTGATCTTGTATTTTCAGCTACCAATTATTGATCTCGTATTTTGGAAATCTATATGTTTTTAAAATTAATATATCATATAATAGTTTATAATGAGTTGTAAAAATATTCACGATGAATTGATTGATATGGAAGAAGTCGTCTGCCCATTTTGCAATAAAGAAATAGGTGAACATACGAAAGAAATTGAGCAATGCTGCAGTCAACCTGATATAGTGAATGATAACAATATGCTAGTTTGTAAAAAATGTGGGTCAGTTAATGGCTATAAACCACTTATAGAATTTATCGAATTTCATCAGAATAAACATAAATTTCGACGTAAATCAGTGTATGTAATAAAATATCATATAGAAAACATAATAAATAATATAGCTGTGAAAAATAATTTCCAGATTACAGTCAAACACAAAAACAAAATAATGAAGATTTTTGAAGAAATTGGAAAGGTTATCAGGCATGTCAATGTTGATGATAGAAAGCGTATGATAAATATCAACTTTATTTTACAAAAAATATTCGAGATGCTTGATCTTCCTTATGAAAAGATTAAGATAACAAAATAAAAAAAAACACTACAATTGTATAATGAATATTGGAATGAAATTCTTTCGATGATATCTGACAAAATAATGAAAATCCTTCAGAAGTGAATTTTATTGTATTTTTGAAAGTATTTATCAACTATTGGGCTGATGTCTGTGATGAAATTGTCTGTTTGTGTCATAACAGATAGTAAATCAGTTTCATCGAAATTGCCTGTCCTCATTATATTCTTTATCTGATTTTTAAGATGTTCATATGTTTGATATGCATATGTACACGGTTCGATTTTACGATCAAGAGACTTGTTTTTCATCCATCCTTGAATTAATAATGCTCCAGTACTAATAGCTACTAGACTAATACCACCTGTGGCTATAGAAGAAGCTAAACCAGAAGAGGCAAAGATAATGGACAAAGAATCGCCGAGTAATTTAAGTCTTTTAAAATGTTTCAGAGCCCTTTTGTAAGCCCAACACTTGCGATGGTACACACGATAAAATGATTTTAGTTCATCTACTTTATCTTCTGTTAATTTGTCAGAAATATGGTTCCAATCAAATATTTTTTTACGTTTCTCAGTCATATATATAGTTTAGATTGTCAATCGTTTACACATGCAATATATCACTCCAGAAATCTGTCCGCATAATGGAGATCTTTTAATCAGTTTAGTTGTGTATTTTTCTGGAATAGCATAAGTGTAACCTCTACCGAGCTTATGGTGGTCATAAAACCTCCCGGAAGCATCATGTAATACACTGTGTGAATTTAATATATTAATCCAACCGAAGATCTTTTCAAGTAACCATGTTAGACAGCCACTACCTGGTCCAAGAAGACCCATTTCACCATTATTGAGTTCAAGAATCTTATTTATAGATATATCTCTTTCGAGATGATAAAAATGCAGGTATCTATAAACAAGTGCTGATTTTAATATTTTATCGTCAATGTTTGGATTTCAACAAATTCATGTACAATCAAACAAAGCACAAAGATAGAAAACATTTCTGCATGTATTGTCTTCAGTGTTTCAGTTCTGAAAGAGTATTAACCGATCACAAAGAAAACTGTATCCAAGTGAATGGTACACAAGCGATTAAAATGCCAACAAAAGACAACAACATATTAAAATTCAATAATTTCCATAAACAGTTGGCTGTTCCATTTGTAATTTATTCAGACTTTGAAGCCATAACAGAAAAGATATCCGGTTGTCAACCTAATAATGATAAATCATATACAGAAGCATATCAAAAGCATGTAGACTGTGGTTATGGATATAAGGTCGTTTGTTGTTATGATGATAAATATAGCAAACCAGTACAAATTTACAGAGGTGAAAAAGCTGTTTACAAATTCATGGAAGCTATGTTAGAAGAAGTTAAATATTGCAAGAAGGTTATGAAAAAATATTTTAACAAACCATTGAGAATGACAAAAGATGACGAAAAAGAATTCATAAAAGCTGATAAATGCCATATATGTGAGAAAAATACAATAAAACGGATGTAAGAGTAAGAGATCACTGTCATATAAATGGTAAGTACAGAGGATCCGCTCATCAAGATTGTAATCTTAACTTTAGAATAACTGATAAAATTCCAGTAATATTTCATAATCTGCGTGGGTATGACAGTCATTTTATAATGCAAGAGATTGGTGAAATAGCTAAAAAACACACATATACAAATAAAAAAGGTGAAAAGTGCCAAATGAATATCAATGCCATACCTAACAACATGGAGAAGTATATGGCTTTCATGTTGGGTAATCATCTGACCTTCATTGATAGTTTTCAATTTATGAGCTCAAGTCTTGATAAACTAGTTAGCAACCTACCAAAAGAATCATTAAAATATACATCTCAAAAATTCAAAGGTGAAAAACTTGATTTAATGTCACAAAAAGGAGTATATCCATACGACTTCATGGACAGTTTTGATAAATTCAATGAAAAACTGCCATCAAAAGAAGACTTTTACAGCATCTTAAATGATGAGCATATAACAGATGATCAATACAAACATGCTCAAAATGTATGGAACACTTTTAATCTGAAAAATATGGGTGAGTACCATGACTTATATCTCAAATCTGACATACTTCTGTTAGCTGATGTATTCGAAAACTTTCGAAAGACCTGTCTGCAATACTATAAACTGGACCCATGTCATTATTTTACCAGTCCTGGGCTTTCCTGGGATGCTATGCTAAAAATGACTGATATCAAATTAGAGCTTATGACTGATATTGATATGTTTCAATTCATTGAAAAAGGCATGCGTGGAGGTACAGTTACATAGCCAACCGATACGGAAAGTCGAATAATAAATACATGAAAACATATGATGAAAAGGCGCCCTCAAAAATATATCATGTATCTAGATGCTAACAATCTGTATGGTTGGGCAATGAGTCAATATTTACCAACTGGCGGTTTCAAATGGATGACTAAAAACCATATTGATAAGATAGACTTAGCCAAGTACACAGAAGATAGCAATAAAGGTTTAATACTAGAAGTCGACCTAGCATATCCAGAAGAACTACATGATTTGCATAATGACTACCAAAGATATGCTTTCTAATTATTGTCAAGAAATAGCCGATAAATTTAATGTATCAACTGGTTTAGTTCATAAACTGATACCTACATTAAGCAATAAAGAAAAGTACGTTCTTCATTACAGAAACCTACAATTGTACACTGATCTTGGTTTGAAAATAACTAAAGTCCATCGAGTACTAGAGTTCAATCAGTCCACATGGTTGAAGCAATATATTGACTTTAATACTGAGAAAAGAACTAATGCTAAAAATGCTTTCGAGAAAGATTTCTTCAAACTAATGAACAACAGCGTCTTTGGTAAAACAATGGAAAACATTAGAAAAAGAGTAGATGTCAGATTAGTGACTGATGAAAACAAACTATTAAAAATGGCTGCTAAACCAACATATGTTAGCAGCAAGATCTTTAATGAAAATTTAGTAGCTGTTCATAAGATCAAAGAAACACTAACCTTAAACAGACCGGCATATGTGGGTATGTGTATCTTGGATCTAAGCAAGACGTTAATGTATGATTTTCATTATAACTACATAAAACAAAAATACGGCAGCAAAGCAAAATTATTATTCACCGACACCGACAGTCTTACATATGAAATAGAAACCAATGATGTGTATCAAGACTTTTGGAATGATAAAGACAAATTTGATAACAGTGATTATTCACAAGATTCACAATATTTCAACAGTACAAATAAATAAGTAATCGGTAAATTCAAAGATGAGGCAGCAGGCATACCGATAACCGAATTCGTCGGATTGAGATCGAAAATGTATTCATATATGAAAGACAATGACAAAGGCGGAAAGACAGCAAAGGGAATCAAGAAGAATATTATCAAAAATAACATCACTCATAAAAATTGCAAAAATGTTCTGTTTAATAACGAACAAATGCATCACGCAATGAAAACAATCCGAAGCAACAAACATCAACTTGGAAGCTATGAGCTTAATAAAGTGTCATTGTCCTGCTTCGATGATAAGCGCTATATTCACAACAATGGTGTGGCAAGTTATGCATACGGACATTATAAAATCTAAAAAGTTGGCTGCTGACATCACGGCACAGCAGTGCCGGTCTAAATACAAGTACCGCAAGCACAATCTGGATGATAAAGTTTACTCATAAAGTTTACTCATAAAGTTAACCAAAATGTCACGCTATTTTGATTATGCAAATATTTGAACAAACTTCATGCATCAGAAAATTTATCAGATCTGTACTTTTATCAGAAAAAATATCAGAAAATAGATTTATGGGTACACTTTTGATTTGTTAAAATCACGGGTAAACCCCTTTTTTTATTTCCGAGAGTGTCATGCTTTGTGATTCTTTCATGTTCCATTTGATTGATTACGTGAATATTTAATCATGTAGTTTTTCACTTGGTAATATTATTTTAAAAAAACATATAGATTTCCAAAATATAAGATCAAAAATACGAGATCAAAAATTGGTAGCCATTAAATAAAAAGTAGTATGGAGTTGGGTTTGGTAACAGATCAAAAATTGATCTGGTACCCCCAACTCCTATACTACTTAAGGGTCAGTATCCCTTCAGTCCTTTCTTTGTTGCAGTGGATGGTTGAAGAAGTTTGGTTGAAAATGCTATGTAAGTTCAGAGAATTGAAAACTGCCGATGAAGAAAAAGCCTTGTTGGAAAAATCCTTTTCAAAATCAAAAGATATGTCACAAATAGGTCTTTCAATAGTTGCACAGTGGCAGAATGCAAGGCTGAACAAACAAGCAGCTAACGAAGAAGCTGGGTTCTACATGGAACGGGGAAAAAATCAAAGCTTAGATACAAACATTACCATGACGGCAGAGTCGTTGAATTTTTTGGTTGACAAAATTTTTGAAGAAGTTTGGAAGGAGGATGGGTAAAAGTATCTGCCAAGAAGTTTGTAATGGCTGAAATTTCGATGAAAATTATTAGGACTATTTTATAAAGAGCACAAGTGATCTTTATATAAAGATCACAGTAATCATATTTTCATTAATAATTCAGTGATAATTTGATTGTTTATGTATTTCCCCTGAGACCGAAATCAAAACCCTCTCCGGGCTTTCCAGAACGATCATTCTGTACCGGCTGTAAAGATGTATGCACAAGACTGATTTCTGTCATCTTAGAGGAAAATAGGTTCATGAATTATTAATGAGTTTTTGAATGTATGTATAAAACACAAAGATGAAGCGAAACTGCGTCTTCACCTCATTTCGTGCACATCACACCAAGCTGTTGGGTTGTCCGCCACATGCATTTGTTGTTAAGGGGCTGTGTTTTGCACTGTGGAAATATTTTGGGTTCTCTCTTCGTTTGCAATCCAAATGAATGATGGGCAAATGTGTCTTCAATCATAAATGGTTAAGCGATCCAAACTAAACATGTAGCTGGGTAAAAGAATTTAAAGGCGACAAACAGAAGGTATGGAAGAAAGCGCTCTGACGTCTCAGATGAAAGTCGATAAACTTAAAAGAAAGGAACGCTCGTACAACTTGAAGTTTAACTCGGTCTGCTCTGGTCGGCACATTTTTATGCAAAAAAGTTACTTCAAATTGCGATCTAAGGTCAGAACGGGTTCTACATGTAGACGTGCAAATGACTCCATTGAATGTTTTGGCTAATTAGGTGTTTTAAAAGGGGACCAAGAATGTCACATCATTGAATAAATTTTAGTCCTTGAAAACTGTAATTTGGCCTTGAAAAGTCCTTGAATTTTGTTTGTCTGAAGTTGTACTAACCCTAAAATAATAGGGTACGCCATCAGCAACTAAGTTTTCAATGAATAATTTACAAGTGAGTTTACAATCAAGCAGTCTTCAAACACAATCCATTTATTTGAAAAAAAAAATAACAGTCATTGCTTGTCCTTTTGCAGCTGTAGTTCTTATTGACCAGTGTTCTCAATGCTTTTAGAATATTGCACACTGTTGTAAGCATTAACTTTTACATGTGTTTCGTTCAAATGGGACTTTTACAGTTTTTTTTGAAGAAGACTATTTTGTTACAAAAAAAAATTATTAATAAAATTATGATGAAAGTTAATATCTATGGAAACCATATACAGTCATATTAACTTGATGATTTGATTCATCATAATTATCATCAATGCATCAAAAAACAAATTACTCTTCAAAAGAAATTGTCAATTTATCTTAAAAATAGAACAGGAACAATTGTATACATGTATGTTGTGGTTTAATTTTGTTTTTGGTTTGATTTTTTTTAAACCAGATATATATATTTTTTTCACACCAGTTTCAAATTTTAAAACTAGTTTTCTTTAAATCAACTGTCCAAAAAAGGTATTTAACTTTTTTGAGGGGCGTAGTTAAAAAACAGGGGTTTGGTTCTTTTAGGGGGTCTTTAAAAGAACTAGACATATTTTCCTCCCTTCTACTCACCTATTTCTCCGTGATCCTCTCCAATACCCCCTTATGCCTACCCCTCTACACAACACTACTCACAGACGTGTCATATCTCTCAAGATATTTCCAAGGCTGTGCTCTAAGGAGAATTTCGGGGAGCTGTTCGGGCTCCCAAGCAGTTCAGCTGGGGTGCCTCGCCCTCAAAGTTAGTAGCCAGAATTAATTATTTATGCAATTAATTATCTTTGAGCAACAACGCAGCAAGATCTTCATCCATCTCCCATCGCTCTCTCAACATTGCTGCTACTGCTCTGGTGATCGTCAAACTCGCTAGTGCAAGAAAAACCTGCAACCCGTCAAATTTTTCACGCCATACTTGAGAAAGACGAGAAAAGTGGCATTGCCACCAATGTTTTTCAGGTTTAAAAGTGAAAAAGTAAAGATTGCGGCAGGTTTATGTAAAAACGTTTGGGTTTAATACAGGTAAACCTTTTCACTTGTTAGTTGGGTTGAAAATAAATTTTCTAAACGTGAGTAAATGCCGCTTGATTCCCGTGGAACATTTATGAAAACTGCCGTGAACCAATGAAACCACCGTGGCCCAAATGCTATCAATTTTTTTTTTGAGCAAGTCATCTTGTTCTAGACGAAAATCATTGCTACAGGACAGAACTAAAGTTTTTTTTCCTTTTATTATCAGTAAAATGTTAAGTGGAATGAGCATTTGTTTGGTCAAAGGGCCAGTCACAGCGTTGTTTGTTTAGGGCATGGAATGATTTGTCACGAACCAAAGACAATGCAGGATTGCTCTGTTTGTAAATTAAACAAAAACAAATAACATGATATATTTCCCTTTTTTTATTTCGTTATTGCGTATACAGGGGAAAAACAACCATAACCTAAATATATTTTAGCCAAGCAGGCGCAGCTGCAAAAAATCGTACAAATATTAAATTTGCATAAACTGCGATTCCCGGGTTCATACAAAAGTAAATTGCACAGCTTCGCCGGCCACGCTTTACCGCTGTGAGATCAGAAGTAACAACTTTTTTTTAAAACTATAACCAAGAAATGCCAAACTCCACGTTCCAAATTTAATGCTATTTTTTGAGAAAGGATAGAAATTCGTGCTGCCGCCGGCCGTCACGTGCAAAGTCACGGATGATGTTACATGTGAAATCATGTGGAACGGCCTTTGCACCGATTGTTGCGTACGAAGAAAAAACATTTTCTGAGAGGTTTCGTAAACTGTAACCACCAGCATATGAAATTTTTTAGCCCCCTTATCTGCTAGAAATACAATAAGCCAGAGTGCCCAGCTGTGCGACCGGGTAATTTTTCTCACTTGCCCAAAGCCAAATGTTGGTCCCCGCAGGCGACCGGGCACCGTTAGAGCACAACCTAGCCTTTCTGTATACTCCCTTCCTTTTTAGTCACCCTGGGCCGCTCTCCATCAAAAGTTTAATTTATTCACAAATGTGCAATATGACACCAGAGCCACATATGGCAGAGTCACGCCAATGCAATTTGTGTAAATGAAATCGATTTCTATAGGGAAATAAAGGAATTGAAAGGCCACCTAAAAAAAAAAACTCAAAAAAATTGTTGTTTGGAAGATGATTTTTACAACAAGACTAAACATTTCTTGAAAGAAAAAATAGAGAAGCAACTCCGCCTTTCAGGAAACAATGATCTAAGCCAAAACAATTAACAAAATGGAACAACAGATGATAACTCAAAGGAAAATTAATGGGTTTACAGCAATGGCTAACTCTTCACAGGAAACGACAAGAAAGTAGTTCCAAAACGGGAACAGTTTCAAATGTTGTCCCAAGCACACAGTCAAGTTTGTCATGGAGGACAGCAAATTACAGAAACGTGGCTTTGAGAAATTATGCAGAAATCAGCTAGAAAGTTGTCAACACATTCATTCCATGCACAGAAAATACCCAACAACCAATGGCAGCTCTAACATTCCTCTCTTTGATACAGATAGACTTCGTGCTGAAATGTCACCCTTGTACCCCAACATGCTTTTAGGACAAATAACTGAGACTGAAAACCAGTATGCTCAAGTAATGACCAAGTTTTGAAAATGTCTAATGACATATTTCTCCGACAACATTAAACCTGTGTTGTTCTGTTAGCGCTTATCTTGCATGTGTACTTTCCTTTACGTTCAGTTTGAAAACAGGCCATTTTGCAAAATGAGTAATTTCCTTTCAAGATAAATTGTAGTTTATTAATATTGTAACAGTACAAATAATACCATTGTTATGTTTAAAGTCCGCAATTGTTGGTTTTCACTCGCGTGATCAACAGCCATGTTTTTCAACGAAAACAAAAGAAAACATTTGCATAATAATAGAGTTAAATTCCCGGAGGATTTGGTCGGGGCACCAACATGGCTGCCGTTTCTTTGTTTAGGGGCACCAACATGGCGGCCGTGACGTCATGTGAAAACTGAGAATAATGCATTGTAAATTAAATCTGAAAAGCCCTGAGGGGAGAGACTAATAGCCTCACTTCACTTCACTTCACTTCAATGTAGTTACTTTCCAGTTGTATATTGCTCTTTTAATTGAAAATCTGAGAGACAAATATTTATGAATCTTGTATTATACAAATTGTATTGCCAAAGGAATTATCACTTTTTTTCGTTATGAAAAGTTGTCCTTCTTGTGAAAGACAGAAAAGGGTTTAGCTCTGACGAAGGGCACTCAAAACACTCGAACACTCAAAACATCAGCTTTCAAATTTATTTACAGTGGCCAATTTACCATATGTATCAACTCAGTTGATAAACTCTTTTCTTCATTTCACTTCCTCACTGACACAGCACCACATCTTCTTTACAAACACCCCTTTATCCTACATGTAAAAGAATGCTTTCACCAACCATAAACCAATATTACACTAAACACTGCAAGTATGTGATTACTTCAATCACTACAATTTGTGCCAATCCCTTACAAGTAATATAATGCAGTGTCTGGCACTTGCAGACTGCAGACTAACCCTATAACTTGCAGTAAAAGCTAACCGTTTTAAAATGGGTGCTTAGACTTAAATACTGCTTGTCAGTGCTATTTGAAATGGGTGCTTTATAGACTTAGATACAATGTACAGTTTATCAGTGCTATTTGAAGTTGTTTATGATTAATCTGATCAATATAAACCTTCATCATCACTGTCATCCGAGTTGACATCTCCAGGATCAAAGTCCTAAAAATTTTGAGAAATAATGTCAGTAACACAGATAACAATTAAACTAAATCAGTTCATACACCTCCTGAAATGCTAACTGTTTCAAATAAGTGCGTTAAACCTAATCACAAGCTTAACCTTAATTCAGGGCTTCTGATATTATGCGATGGTCCGATTTTGCAGAATTGACTGAAAATTGCAACAAATCGCATAATTCACGAAATATTGCAGAATTTGTACAAAATCGAAAAATTTAAAGGAAAAATAAGCAAAATCTCGCTTTAAGTTAAGTTCTCCAATAATTTAAACATCATCTCAAGGTGCTTTATTTTTCCAAAGGCGTCAAAGCTCACCTGGAAGCATTCATTCATTGAACAAACGAACAAACAAGTGTTCTATCCATGATTTTTAATGCTGGGGACCTGGTGCTGGTTTTCAATATTAAGCGACTGATTATTGGAAATCCATTTCTGTAAATTCACCAATCACAATCGTTAATATATATTTGTAAGATGTCATAACTCATTTGATCCCTCCATACTTACGATGTAAGTATTGCCGTGAATACTGCTCGATACTCCATTGCAATATGTAGTTTTTTTGTTTTAATTGGAACAAATATCCTCAGTACACTCTGCACGTTGGTACTGGCATCACCGAAAGGAGAAGGCGCCTTAAAACCAGTTGCCCAGGGTAGATTGGGCTCTTACCTTGTGAAAGCAGCCCATCTAGGGGAAGGTAAACCCTGATTTCAAACCTCTGCTGCCTTGTGGCTATACATGTACCTGACCTGAGAAAGGCTTCGGGAGTACACCTCAAGGACAAATCCGGAGTGGAGCCCCTAAGGTGGATGGCAGGTGCTCAGCACTTCCTTCCGGCACCTTCTAAGTTGTATTGGTTCTTCATTCTCTTGGACCCAGCCAGTTACACCGAGAAGAGGACACTGTTGTATGGGCAACCTAGCATCTCCTTATCTTCCCACCCAGGCCTCAGCGCAAACTGGAGAGGGCACTCCAGAGGTGTCGCAAGACTCTGGCACAACACGGAACGAGGCAGTTTACCCAGTTCTAAGCTCCGACTGATTTGCGTAAGAAGGAGCGCCAGGGGTCTTGTCCGACAGTGGGAGAAGCCCTCACAGCTTCATTGGGTGGCTACTGCTCGCCTCAAACTGGGCAGCCCCCAGCCAGTAAGGTGCCGCCCTGTCATTGCTTGCCTGCTCTACTGGGTGCGTAGAGCTTAGGGGACCCTCCCAATAAGCAAGCAAGTACTTGCACCAAGCAGTCAAAAGCAAAAAACTTCGAAGACTCCAGCTCTTTGAATCGCAAGCTTCGCACCATGTGCCCTGGTCTCTCCGCTGACCTTCAGCTAATGGATGACTCCCGCAAGACCGCCATCACCAACAAGGAGCTGGCACAACTCATGCCATGCCATGCCATGGCTGCATTCGGCAAGAAATAACGCAATAATGCTGACTGGTTCAAGGCTTGCTGGGAAGTAATGCAGGGAGTCACGGAGACCAAGAGGAAAGCGATGCTGGCTCACAAGCAGAACCCTTCGAGCGACGCCCCTCGAGCAGCTAGGAGCAAGGCCCAGCAGACTGCCCGCCACTGTGCCAACGAGTACGGGCAGAACCTATTTGCCAAAATCCAGCTAACAGCGGACTGTGGCCACGCAAAGGGGATGTATGAGGGCATCAAACTGCCACCGGCCCTATGAGCGTCATAACAGCCGCAATCAAATCAAAGACTGGCGAGGTCATCACTTATCAGAGCATGCAGCTGCAGCGTTGGGTGGAGCATTATCATGAGCTCTACTCAACCCAGAACATCGTCACAGACACTTCCCTCAATTCCCTGCCTAGGTTGCCAGTCATAGAGGAGCTTGTCAACATGCGGACACTGGAAGAGCTCAGCATCACCATCAACGGTCTTGGCTGTGGCAAGGCACCTGGGAAGGATGGTATCCCGCCGGAAGTTTTCAAGCATGGGAAGCAAAGCATCCTGCAACCACTTCATGAGCTCCTCTGCCTGTGCTGGAGCGAGGTCATATTCCCCAAGTCATGAGAGATGCCAACATAGTCACCCTGTATTGACCGTAGTGATTGCAACAACTATAGTGGCATCTCTCCTCTGAGCATCGTTGGCAAAGTCTTCACTTGGGTCACCTTGACCCACCAGCAGAGCCTTGCTTTGCAAGTCTTCTTCTCTGAGTCACAGTGTGTCTTCAGAGCAGGGAGGTCCACAGTGGACATGATCTTCTCCGTCCGCCAGGTGCAGGAGAAGTGTCAAGAGCAGCGGCAGCCATTGTTCCTCGCCTTCGTGGACCTCATGAAAGCTTTTGACGTGGTGAGCAGAAGCCGGGCTCCTCAAGATCCTCCAGAAGATTGGCTGCCCTCCAAAGCTCCTGGCGATCATCACCTCCTTTCACCAGGACATGCAGAGTACGGTCAGCTTCGATGGGGCCAGCTCCAATGCCTTCCCAGTCAGCAGTGGAGTAAAGCAGGGCTGTGTCCTTGCTCCAACGCTCTTCGGTATTTTCTTCTCGATACTGCTCCAGTATGCCTTTGTAGACTGTATGGAAGGTGTCTACGTCCGGACGAGGTCAGACGGCAAACTCTTCAACATCGCCAGACTCCATGCCAAGGCCAAAGCTTACGTGGAGCTCATATGGGAGCTGCTGTTTCAGACGACGCTACTTTAACATCCCACAGCGAGAAGGGCCTCCAACATCTTGTAGACAAGCTGTCCCATGCCTGCAAGGAGTTTGGGCTAA
>BLFP01001463.1:133441-138441 GCA_014634505.1 Montipora efflorescens
CATGGAGCTGGAGGTTGTGGAGACCTTCACCTATTTAGGCTCCACTGTGTCAAGCTCAACTTTGCTCAATGCTCAGATAAGCTGCAGGATCGCCAAAGCAGGTGCTGTCATGGCCAAACTCAACAAGCGAGTATGGGGCAATGACCTGTTGAGTGAAAGGACCAAGATGTGCATCTACCAAGCTTGTGTCCTGTTGACTCTTCTTTATGGCAGCGAGTGGTGGATGACCTATGCCAAAGAATAGTGGTGACTCAAGGGATTCCACCTCCGCTGCCTTCGGTGCCTGCTGCACATAAGGTGGCAGGACAAAGTCACCAACACCGAGGTCCTGGAGTGCGCTGGCTGACTGAGCATGCCATCACTGCTCATTCAGCGACGCCTTCGATGGCTCGGCCATGCACATCGCATGGAGCCTGACCGACTTCCAAGAGAAATCCTTTATGGAGAACTGCAGGAGGGCGTCCATTGTGTGCGTCGACCGCTGCTGCGCTATAAGGATGCTATAATAACAATAAATAATAATAAATTTAGTGCTTATGTAGCACATTCTAAAACATGTCTCAATGGACTTTACAATAAAGAAAAATATTAAAAATATGATAGCAATTTTTTTTAAAAAATATGAGAAAAAATAATAAATATCTGGATATAAAATATATCTATGTACATAGTCAATTCAGAACGTCGATATCATTGAGTGTGGAGCATCAAGCGAGACTTGCGATCTGCACTAATCGACACCAGTGCATGGGAGGACATCGCCAAACACTGAGATACATAGCGGCAAAGTGTCAAAGCGGGGGTTTCAAAGGGGGAAGCGAACGCTACAGTCCAGGGTACATGCAAGAGAGTGGCGAGGAAAGAACACACAGCCTCTGCGTGCAATTCCACAAGGCACATCTGCGCCACCTGCAACAGAGACTGCCACTCCGGGATCGGGCTACACAGTCATACAAGATCCTGCCCGAATCCCCAGCGCTAGCCGTGGTGGATAAGTTTGTTGTTAAAACATCAAGCGCTTCTTCGCAGGAGCAAAAAAGATTGCACTTCCTGTAAATATTTCAGCGAAAGACAGGGCAAGAAAGTACCCCGAAGGAACGTTTCATGTTGACGATAGTCTGTTGTTTTGCTTTTCGTGCAACACAGTGGTTGATCATCTACGAAAATATGTGGTGGAAAAGCACCTTGAAGCTGAGTAACAAAAATGGAATGCGGAAAAAAAAGAGGGTGGGAAGCAACAAACCCTGAAAACAGTTTTGAACTGTTCATATTTGCCAGGAGTGGATCAAGGTGTTTGCTGCCGCTAACATTCCTCTTCACAAGTCTGATAACCCCATCATGAGACAGTTCCTACAATCTCGTGTTGTCAATGGCGGAGCCATTCCCAAATGTTCGCAGCTACTCGATTATTACCTGTTTGACGTTTACCAAACAGAAAAGGCTGATCTGAAAGAGATTACCATGAACAAACGGTTGGTGTTGATTGTAGACGAGTTGAGCGATGATGAAGGCCAGTATGTGTCTCGACTTTGATGAACTTTCCTTCAATGGCAATTCTGTTGTCTCAAGCAGTTTTGAAAACTGTGCATGACTATGCGATAGACAATGTGGTGTACACGAAGAAGGCGTTTTGTGACACCCTATGCTGTTTATTCCCTTTTTGTGTTCACATTACTTGCCACAGCCACATTGTAAATGTTTCCGCAATCTCTTCTTTGTGCCTAGTGGGAGGAAAAGCAGATCTTTAAATTTCCTGCAAAGGGCCTTAAGGCCAGGAGACAGTGTCACGATGCCACAGAACCCCACAACTAAAAGTTGGATTGCCTGGTTTGATAGGGTCCTTTATCATGCTGAGTTCTATTTGCTCTTCGACGATTTTGTACAAGAGGAACTTGATGGAGGGAGAAATACTGCCAGTAATTCCCTCTTGTGGTTAGAGGAAATTTACCAGAATGAAAGTTTCATGAAGAAGCTTTGTGCGCAACTTACCTTCCTGAAAGTCAAGGCACCACCTCTTGTGGTTTACTTGAATTATTTTCCAGAGCGAATGCCAGATGCCACCTAGGCACATGCGAAAATGGATAGCTTAATTGTCGCAGTACCTTCATGCCAATGCTAAGGTAGAGAATGAAGAACTTGAATTTTGTTTCGATGGATGTTTTACTGGCCAAGAGAAGAAGGAACTTATGTTTCTTTTCAAATCAGCCTTTGACGATGCTCACGCTAAACTCTACAAATATTTTGTGGATGGGGCACAACCTGCTTCAAAGTTTCTTGATCAATTTCAAGTACTTGATCCCAGAAATCTGATCGACATAGGGCAGAACTTTGACTCCATGGATAGCATCCATGGATTCGAAGCAGTGCCAAGGGATGAGTGGGACCTTTACGTCAACCACCTGGCTTCTTTGGCAGTGAAACACACCATGGATGGTAACTTCGACCTGACTTTGTTTTCGAAGTCAAAGGAAAGCAAAGTGCCTGAGCTGTACAAGTTGGCATCAAGCAAATGTACATCATCCACCACTGACTATTATGATGTATAAAGATCATCTTCTGCATACAATGAGATTCTGGACGAAAAACGCAGATCCCTTGTTGAAAGTACTTGCAAGGCTTTCCACTTCTTGAATTGGAATCTCCGGATGAGATATTCAAATGAGCAGAAAATGGAACAGCAGAGCCAAAGAAGGACAACACCTTCATGTAGTAAAGCATCAAACGAGTCTGTGAAAGTCACTCCCAAAGAGGAGCCAGTGCCAGGTAAAGGGAGTGAGTTTCCCGGGCTGTTCACAGCTCAGGAAAAAAGACTTCAATATCCCCAACCGGCTCAACAGACTAAAGACACCAGCACCTGTACATGGGAAGTGCACAAAGAGAACAAAAGGGAGAAGAGTGATGGGCCAAAAGCTGAACAGTGCGGAATGCCGTTCAAAAGGAAGAGAGCAAATGAAACCTCAGAAACTATCTCTGCATCCAAGCTCAATGCATTCCTTGGCATAAAACCAGATTTGGTTCAGGAAAGAAAAGAAGAAATTGCAGAAACAGCCAGTGATATCTCTACTACGAACCTGCAATCTACAGCAGTGGTTAGGGTGATTTATGGACTGGACCAGAGTACAGCCCAGAGGTTCAATGCAGAAGCAAGTTGCAGTCTACAAGAATGCAGAGAACCCCTTCTGAACTGTTTGCTTTAAGGTTCAGTCAAATTCCAAGGAAGCAGATTGACAAGCAGGATCCTGAAAGTCTTTATGGTGGTAAACCCCGTGAAGAAGACAATTACCTGACTAACTTTGTTATTGAAGCATAATTTGCAACTCATTGCAACTGCAAGTCTTTCTAAAGGTCTGAACATAGAAACTCTGGGATGGGAGGCATTTGAGAAAGGATATGGCAACAAACCAATTAAAGATCCCCTGAAAGGAAAAGGCCTTTTAACAAAGCATCATGCTGTTCTGGTTCCATGTAATCCAGGCTTAAGGAAGCACTGGTTCCTCCTTGTTGTTCTTCCTTCCTAAAGAAAACCAAGTTCTAGTTTTGGACAGTAAGGCAGGGTCTTTTACAAAGCCATCTGCAGAGAATACCATTGCCAAGATGTGGAAGCTACTGCAGCAGCTGGATAGCAGCCTCAATGTAAAGCATTGGTGCTTTTTGACAAACACGCCAGATGACAGTCCACTTGAATATCTCTGGAACAAAAAGAGATAATTGAAAATAGTAAACAGCATTCTTCTTCTCGTACAGATTACAAGCTTATGTCTTAAAATGGCTTTGATAGGGATGATGCGAATTTCGTCATAGTAGCACTTCAAGGCGTCACATGATTTTAGAGTTACATCAGCAAGAGCTGCAGAGCTTCACAGAGCCTTCTATCCAGAAAAACACATTATGCTGTTGAGTACCAGAGGACATACTACTTTGGCCGAGCCCTAGGAAGTCCTGATGGTTCTTTCATTGATTTCAAGTTCCTTCACTGTACAGTTTCTAGTCGAGCAAAAGTGTTCGACTGGCCAAGACATGATGACATTGACACACAGTTCAAATGTGTTTTATGGACCTGTTGCTATTGTTGATGTTGTCCCTTTTACCTTACCACAACTGAGCGAAGTTGAACAAGTGTACCAGAAGTTAAAGAAAAGCACAAAAAAAGCTAATTGTTCGAAGTGACACTATTTGGCTGACTGTTTTGTCAAGTTGATTACTGTGTAAAAACTCTTAACTTACTGCGAACTGTTGATGCTTCCACACAGTAATTGGCATTAAACACAAAGCCAGAAGTTATCAATGCCTAGCTCTTACTTGTACATGTAGCAGCCTTGAAACGGATAGAAATTAGTGTGATGTGAAAAGATATGTTCATTTGTTGGAATTGGTTCGACCATTCGCGTTTTATAATAATTATGGCACTTATGAAAGATCAGGTAGGCTTCAGGTGTAGGAGACCTACTAGACCGGGATTAAAAGATACATCTTAGTGAAACTTTAAAGTTGACCATTTAGCGATGCAATGACTCTCGTCGATGAATACACATGTATTTTTAATTTTTTTTGTTCCATTCGACGAAAAATGTGTCGATAGTCGTTGAGAATCGCCTCGGGACTTCCAAACACCAGTTTATACTTAAGATTTTAAATGTGTTGTCTCCTACATATGACGCTCTAATGCCACGACAATTGCGACCGGAGACCAAATCTTTCGTGATTGAAATCAGTGGAACAATTACGAATACGATAGCATTGCAATCCTCTCCAAGTAAACGACCAAAAGCGTACGGGACTAGTTCAAAGGTCAGACTTTTCCCAGCTCTGGTTGGAGCAGACACAAACAGATCTATGCAAGACAGATATAACCTGCGATCAGGCCCATTTTTAGCTTCGCCCATATGTTCTCTTATGTCGTCGCTCGCTAAAATTGGGCCTGACCAAAAGTCTCTCAAGAATTCCGGACGGTCGGCCAAATTTTGGCCGACCAAACTCGTGATCTGATTGACTGTTGAAAC
>BLFP01001463.1:145941-159339 GCA_014634505.1 Montipora efflorescens
GTTTAATTAAGTAGTAAAGGTTGGAAATTATTTAAACAAGATCGTAAAAGATTTGTTTTGAACGGAAAAATTTGTGGCATCACAAAATAAACACATTCGCATCTTGTTACTTTTTCAGCATTGAATTGTGTCTCACGATAAACTCTTTCTTAAAATTGAAAAGGATGTGTTAAAGTGAGAAATTCGTTCTCATTTACTTTTAATTCGGTGACAAGTTGTGACATGGTCGAAGGGAAAGATTATTGTTTTTCATTCAATTTGCTTCGGCTTTCATCAAGCGGTTTTACAAAGACTACGGCAAATAAAGCATCATTTCAAAGATTGAATCAATGAACGAGGCAACACACAGATTTGAAGGAAGTGTTGGTTTAATTATCCTCATTTTAACTTGTTTCAATCTGTCAAATTCTTACCTGAGATTTAAAAATTATCGCATTACCTGCACCTTCCTATTACCCGCAGCAACCGCGGTTTACTGGAAAATTAACGCATTACCCGCGGGTAATCGGCCGGAAATTACTGTATTCAAGATTTGAGCAGGAAAGGAGTTCCGTTTGTATGGGGTGCGTGCAGAGCAGCAGAAAGCATTTCAAGAACTGAAGCATTTGATCACTCAGGCAGAAACACTGGCTTACTACCAAGTTGGCTGCAGAACTAGGATTGTCGCCGATGCTTCGCCAGTTGGCCTAGAAGCAGTCCTTACCCAAAAGCAGGGAGCTGTGTGGAGAGTAATTTTGTATGCGTCAAGGAGCCTGACTGACGTGGAGAGGCACTATAGTCAGACAGAGAAAGAGGCTCTAGCCTTAGTCTGGGCTTGCGAAAAGTTCAGCATGTATGTGTCCGCTCAGAGTTTTGAGTTGGAGAGAGATCACAAGCCGCTGGAGTGCATCTACTTTGGCACATCAAAACCCTGTGCGGGAATTGAGAGATGGGTGTTACGTTTACAGGGCTATGATTTCAAGGTGGTCTATCGGCCGGAAAAGACAAACATTGCAGTTGCCTTGTCGAGACTAAACTCTGCGAAACAATCAGTCGCTGGTCAGGAATACGACGCTGTGCGAGCAATCGTGGAGAATTGCATACCCGTAACCTTATCGGCAAGAGAGATTGAAGAAGCTTCCTATAAAGATGCAGAACTGAGCCAAGTCAATGGTTGCGTGAGAACTGGAAACTGGGAACATTGTACGTTTCCTTCATATGCTCTTATCAAGGACGAACTGTGCATTTATGGAGAAATTTTGGACCAGGTTGTGAGGCTGGCACAGGAGGGTCATCAGGGCATCATTAAAACCAAGTATCGACTTCGCAGTAAAGTCTGGTTGCCAGGCATGAATAAAGACGTTGAGCAGTTATGCAAGGTCTCTCATGGCTGTCAGATGACTTCTCGTTATGACCCACCAGAAGCAACGTTCTGTGTTCTGCCGCCAAGTGCTCCCTGGCAGGACTGCAGTGCGGATCTTCTTGGACCCCTACCGAAAGGAGAGAGCATTTTGGTGCTTGTAGACTATTACAGCAGATTCGTAGAAGTAGCTATTTTGAAGTCTACCACGAGTGGCAAGATCATCGAAACCATTTCCACTATGTTTGCCCGATTTGGTGTACCATTTTCTTTACTAACAGACAACGGACCGCAATTCGTGTCAGAAGAATTTGAGGCGTTTCTTCGTATGCATGGTGTTGAACTTCGTACGACTACACCGTTATGGCCGTAGGCTAAAAGAGAGGTTGAACATCAGAATTTTTCCTTGCTTAAATGGTTACAGATTGCACATTAGGAGAAGAAAAATAATGGCGTTCAGAACAAATTTTGTGGTTGACTGCATACAGATCTACATGTACCCCACAAGTCACTACAGGTGCTACACCATTTTATCTGATGTTTGGGCGAGAAATGCGGTCCAAACTGGCGGAACTGAGAAGAGAGACCGTTGACGTTTCAAGAGAAGCAACATGTGACACAGACTGGTTCAACAAATTAAAAGGAAAGGACTATGCAGACAAGCAGAGACGAGCTGTGCCCAGATCTCTTAGAGTCGGTGATGCAGTGCTACTTAAAGCTGAGAAAACAAATAAGTTGTCAAGTAATTTTTGTCCTAGTCCGTTTAAGGTTGTGCAGAAAACAGGCAGCGAGGTTACACTGAGAAACAACAATGGTGTAGAGCTCAAGCGAAATTCTGCCTTGGTCAAAAAGTACAATGAGGCTGGTCCTTCAAATGCTCACCAGGGAGAAATCCAGGAATCTACTCAGACAGAAACAGGGAAAGGAGGTGATGAGTGTGAGCCACAAGTTCCAGGAGTTTGCCAGGAAACTCTTCGAAGGTCCACACGTCAAGTCCGCAGGCCTTCTTGGTTTAAAGATTTTGTTTTGTCATTGACGGATTGAAAGACTGTTTCTTGTGTGTTTCAAAGACTTTGTTTAAGTCTTTTACGTTAGAGGCAAAGATTGTTTCCCTTGTCTAGTTTAAAGATTGTATGCTTCGGTTAGGATCATCATTTTCTTATTCGTAGTTTTCTTTTGTTCGATTCTTCCTTTTGCGAAATTATATTGTTGTAGGGATAAGATCTTTGTTCTGGAAAGAAAGGAGGGAATGTAGCATGAGTGATCTTTGGAATGTCGTTATTGTTGTCAATGGTTATTAGGTGTAGCATGGTCCTACAGGAGTATTGTATTGTTCTTCAAGTATAAAAGCTTGGGCAATTTATTCAAGTGGGATGTGTGTAATGTAACCGTGTGCAAGCTGTAATAAATGTTTTAAAGTTACGCTGGCAGATTTTATATCGGGGTTCTACACTGTGAACAAAAAAAAAACCATCATACAATTTAAGTGAAACTAAATTGGACATTTTGGGCAAATATAATTTTACAGTATTTATTATGTTGTTTAATTACCCAGTACAAAGAAAACCAGTTTTCAAACTTGCCCAGTTGGTACCAGGATGATTGCCCTAAATAAAATTAATACAAAATATAGGTGGATGTTAGATGGACATGCATGTTTATATGTAAACCCAGGCAAGTGACAGCTAAAACCTGTGAGCCCTGGGCGAAAGGAAACTCTTTCTTTGTATGCTGTGAAAAAAAACAAATCATTAATGCCTGCAACCACTTGAATTTAGTTTTCTGCTTTTCGTATTAGAGGTAGTACCCTCATGCATGCCAAGCAAAAAATAAATATCAACAGCTGGTGATATTAAACGTATTTATGGCTGCAAATGAGCCATATACTTCTGTCTACTGAAATTCTCTGTCTTTTATTTTCATATGACACTAAATTGACCAAATTTTCATAGCAATCTCCAATTTCAATAATTTAAAATGAGGCAACAAATGATGTATTTCAGCTGTTCATCATTCCTCTGTTCTCTATTTGCTTCTTGAACAGCAAAAAAGGAATTGTTCTCCTCTTAGACCTAATAAAACGAGGTTAAATTAGCTAAAATGAAATCGCATAATTTGTGTAAACACTAAAAATTATTTTTCATGTGCAATAACTAATTATCATTGTCTTTGATATCACCAGAGACAACAATTCATCATAATAATCTTGAAATGATTTCTCTAGTTTGTTTTATACATACTCCATGAACTTAATTACAGAAAAATATCCAAACGTGTTAAAATGGTCTAAAAAACATTAAACCATTAAAAAAATGTAAACTGGTTTGAAAAAAAAATAAACTTTTCAAACCAGAAACAAAACATGCATTTTAGCTGCAAAGAGATGAATCAAGTTACAGTAAGATGCTGATCATCGCAGTTATGAATGATAGTTGAGCAGTAACGAACTCACAGGCTTTCCTTTCGTTACTGCTCAAGTAACATTAATAACTGCGATGATCAGTATCAGTAAATATTACTATATGTGTTTTTCATTTATAGGCATTTTGCACTGTGGATTGAGGTCTTGTTATGGCAGCTGCTCCACAAGAGTCTCAAGGAAAATGTGCTGCAGACAAATTTGGTAAAGTTAAAGTCACTATTTTGGCTTCTGAATGGGGATCCAGTGAGGGTGGTCTTTCCATCATAAACAGAAAGTTAGCCATTCAGTTGGCCAAATCCTCAGATGTCGAAATCTCATTTTTCGTGCCGCAATGCAGTGAGAAGGACAAGATAGAAGCCCGTAGGCACAACATTAGCATGGTTGAAGCAACGCAGCTGGATGGTTATGAACAGCTGGACTGGCTTAGCTTTCCACCAGAAGATCTACAAATTGAAGTGGTTGTTGGTTATGGAGTAAAACTAGGTCGTCAGGTACCACTCATACAAAGATATCGTCAGTGTAAATGGGTGCAAGTGGTGTATACGGACCCAGAGGAGGTGGGAATGTTTAAATGTTCCCCAGATCTGATTTCCAGGGGCGAGAAAGAGCATAGTGATGAAGTGAAACTTTGTGAAAAGGCTGACTTTGTTGTTGGAATAGGACCTAAGTTGGTAGAGGCCTTTCGTCCATCCCTGCGATCTTGCAAAAAGGATCGGGCTATTTTTGACTTTATTCCAGGTATTTTTGAAGAATTTCTTGGTGTTGAGCAAGTCTTTGAAGATGGGAATCATCGCAGTGTTTTGGTGTTCGGCCCTTGTGATGTCAAAGATTTCATATTAAAGGGATTGGACATTGCGGGAAAGGCCATTGCTTCACTTGTTGACACTCGTCTTGTCTTTGCTGGAGCACCCAGTGGAAAACACGAGGAGGTAAAAAATTTTTTCATGAAGTGTGATCTACCAGCTAATCGCTTGAGAGTTAAAAGTTATGACGAAAGCCGAGAAAGTTTAAAGCAGTTATTTTGTGAAGTAGATCTTGTGCTCATGCCTTCTAGAACAGATGGTTTTGGATTGACTGGTCTTGAGGCCTTGTCAGCTAGTCTTCCAGTTCTTATTAGCAAGAATTCTGGGTTTGGGGAAGCCCTACGCAAAGTTCCACTCTGTTCATCATTTGTGATTGACTCAGATAATCCTGATGTGTGGGCTGCGGCCATCAAGAACATCATATGGGACAAAGACAGGCAGTTCCGTCTTGATGAAGCGAAAAAAATGCGCATATTATATGATGAGAAATACAGCTGGACCAAACAAAGTGATGCCCTTCGAAGCAGGATTATCAAACTTGCTCGTGGTAAGAGGCCGAACAATAAAATTAATATTTTGCATGCAGCTTTGCCTCTTTTACCTCTTTCATTCCTTTAGCCCCACCCAATACTACATGTATGAATCTCAGATTTTGATCAGGTGTATACAGTGTTAATGTACTGTAAACACGGTCTAATGTCAAATACATGTAAGCCTTACTCATGGATGAGCTGCACCTCAAATTAAAGAACTTAGCATCCCTTTTCTTTGGCCGAAAAGGTTAATGGGATGTGGTGTCCAATTGCCTAATTTTGAATTTATTGTTTTAAAGGTTGTCTTCAACTTCAAATTGATGGTGTGCCTGTCCCTGAAGCTAGTGCACAGAAAGTCACAGGTACGGAAGTACCTTCATGGAAACCTCAAGAAGTTAGCCAGGAAGACAGCGTACCAAGCGCTACAAAGAAACAACAGATAGTGGTCAACACTGGTTTGGAAACAGGAAATAGTGGAAAAGAAAGTACTCAATGTTGTACACAAGCAGTTTTCAGTAATATTGCGGAAAGAATCTTTAAAATTGTTGACCCCAAAACTCCAGAGGAGTTGAATACTTTTATTGGTTATCTTGAAAGGGTGTGTAAAGTATGGCCTCTTGGTGTCAAGCCTGGGTGTTTAATAATCACAGTTGAGGTTGGTTCTGAGGAGATCCTGAAGGAGCTGTGGCATGATTATCAAAAAGGTCATTTGAATGAAATGGCTCAAAAATTTCTGGTAACAGAGAAGCTTCTGGAGGAGTATGGCCTGATCGAATTTAAACTGACAACATTTATTGCAGAAGATGAATACAAGGCTTGTCAACGTTATTTTTCCAGTAAGTTGAATAAGAAATAACAGATTATCGTTCAAGGTCTTAACAGTAATTCACTTTTAGTTTGTTATCAAATGTAAATTTGTCGACATTGCTAGAAAGAGCACCTAAAAATCACTAAAATACAGAGGTTTAGGAGTCTTTTAGAATTGCAAAGGCCAGGAAAAATTTGGCCATTGTACTAATTTTTAGGTGCTCGTTCAAGCAGTGTCGATAGATTTTTGCTACCTTGTCTAAAGCAAAACTTAGGGGGGAAAACGTAGAAGGGCCTCTTCCCACTTCCTCTCCAATTTTGTTCAATAAAACTATACATTGCACGGGAAACTTTTGGTATTCCCATGTTGTGAATAAAGTAGGTAAATACAGGGTTTTCATTGTGTTTTCTTTGTGAATTTCACAAAATAATCGGGAAAATGGTACCAAACCTATTCATGGCACAGAAATATCCCATTTTTTTCCATGATGTGGGAATTTAATGTCTCAATATTTTACCAAACATAAGAATTTAGTGTCCCATTATTTTCCTTAACGTGGGAATAAAATGTCTCACTAACTTCTGCGCATGGTTTCTTAATGTCTCAATAAATTCTTGCCTTGGGATTTTTGTGTCCCATTAATTTCCCTATTTCCCTAGTATGTGGTTTTAAGAGCCAATTATAGACAGTAGATTTCTTATCCCGAGCCTCGACTTGAAATGTTTGGGAACAAGTTTCGGTCGGGCAAAACAAAAGTTTTTGAGAGCCAATTTCTGTAAATATCGAGAATCCGTGGTCACTCGTCAAATTTCGAATTCCTTTATATTTTGCCTAAATAACACCGGTAGTGAGTTATTTTCGAAAATAGTATCCAAAGATCTCGCAGCGCTTAATTTTTTTCGGAAATCAAGGGAAGTTCCAAAAACGCCATTTTAGCGCCTTGTCACTTTTGGAAATAGAGTAAAATGGTGCATTTTGTTATCGCTCGTGTACATAAACGCGATCACAGCTATCAATGCAATTTGGGCATATCGTAACACATTTCTTGGTCTTTCCAAAGCATACATTTATTTTGGAAAAGCTGCTATTAAATATCTATTTTTGGCTGTTACAAATACCCTAGTACAAACGGTTGAGCAAATGAGTCAATTTATCTAAATTGCACACCCCGCAAAAGCCCACTGATACATGTAATTTGACGTTGAAACTAGTATTTCGTTGAAGTGCATTCTTTGTGCTATGCTGTGTTAAAATTTCTTCCGCGGCCTGACAAAAGTGTCCCATCGAGAGAGAGAAACGTGAAGTCAATTTTTGCATCGCAACCATTCTTGAAATTAACACGGAACTTGCCTTCTTCGAACCACGGCCACGTCAAGAACCGAAACTCTGCCAACGAAAATACTTTTTTCGCTATTTTGAACACCCAAAGATTACTGTACTATGATAAGATTGCTGGAGAGTGATAACCTTCAACTTTTAAGTTTTGGGAAGGTTAAAGTAGGTGATGAAGTATTGTTTGTTGTGTAACTCTATGCTTATCGGTACATCGACGTCCAAACGACGTTACACTTGTTGTAAACTGCTTCTTTCTACCAGCTATCACCTTTTTAAAAAAGATATATATGATGCGATGATATTAATTCCGATTTAGGTACCCTTTTAAGGTTGAGACACATTTCGGTGTGCTTTACCCCTAAGGGAAAATTGTTACATTTATTGCGTGCCGTGATGTTGACCACACCATTGACGAAAACAAAGCTCATTCAATAACTTAATTTTGCAACAGTGTTCGAGTCGACTAGTCCATATAAAAAAAATATTGAAACAGATATTTTACGTTCAAAGTTAAGTAAGCATGTCCATTTAAGGAAGCCAAAGCTTGGAAGAGACCTGTAATAATCAGTTGTTGAATTCGATTCCATGGAGATCGCTAATCGCTCAAACGTTGGTGAAACTGTGACAAATTCCATGATATTACTCCAGCGATTCTAATTTGATAATTGCACATTTTTCCCTACCAAGCAAACGATATATTTATTTAAGGTCTCTGGCTTGGATTCCATGTAAGGCCGTTTTATTTCCTTTTTCTCACACGATTTTTGGTAGCAGTGGGGGGAGGGTTGGTGGACTGGTTAGAAGAGGAATGGAACGGCATGCGGTTGCAAGGCAATTCTGTGCAATTAACTAAGAATTGTCGTGCAATGTAATGAAATGAAATGTTTTTCTTTAGAAGATTATTCACCTGCCTTTACCACCACTCCTCAATGAAATCTCTTTCGCGTAATCCATATGACGATTTTGTTCAAATGTTCAAGTTTTCGTTTTTGAAGGCCACAAAATGGAATAGGGAAAAATAGCAGTGTTTTTGCTAATAATAGCGAGTTCAAGGAACAAGTACGACAACGACATAGTCGAAAAACGCATCAAAAGAAGACAATGGCTTTGCACTTGAGTTTCAAAAAATTTAAGATTTCACATTTACCCACTAACTAGTTTCAAAAAATTTAAGATTTCACATTTACCCACTAACACATAAAGGCAAACTGATTTCAGTCATTTTTTTTCTTTTTCTTTACTTTGGCACAATGGCACACCAAATAAGGGATCATTCGTAGCAGCTGATCAGAGCCAAAGTACTGTGCAAAAGTAATGATAGCGAATTTCGTCGAATTTCGATGAAGCTCTTCGAAATTCTACGTAAATCTGCGAAATTTCGAGGAGAACGAAATTTCGTGCAGATGTGCGAAATTTCACTTGGCAAATTCGCTGAAGGTGGCAAAATTCGTTCGAAATTTCGTTAGTGGGAGTGAAATTTCAAACGAAATTTCGCAAGTGGGAGCGAAATTTCAAACGAAATTTTGCAAGTGGGAGCGAAATTTCAAACGAAATTTCCAATACTTTGTTTGTGTGAGCGAAATTTCGAACGAAAATCTCGTCTGGAGATCGAAATTTCGTTCACCAACAGTTCACTGATGGCAGTCCGTATTGAAAGACATCGATAGTCATGCAGTCTTTTTCCCGCGATTTTGATAAAAAGGAATTATTGTAAAATAAGCGGGTGTCATTGCTGAGTATTTATTGTTATTTTTCCTTCAGTTTGGTCTCGCATTTACAGATAACAAATTTTTATTAGTGAACCACACTTCAATTTGACAATTAATTAATTTCCAAAGCGTTCCGAAGACCTTGGGGAAAAAAATCATATCTCCAGTTATATTTAACACAAATTGTTCATTCAAACTATAAAATGCTCTTTCTTTAGCCATATAATTGTTTATCAAAGTTTCTATGGCGCGCTGCTCACGTTTAGTTATCTTTTACTTCAAGGAAAAGTTCTTTGTTTCGCACGCGTCGGCAAGTCACTTGCGAGATGTTTATTTCCAAAGCGTTCCGAAGACCTTGTGGAAAAAATATCTCCGGAGTGCCGCGAAATTTCGCTCGAACTTACGCAGATTGCAGCGAAATATCGTTCTCGCTCAAACAATAGGACTCGAGAAATAACGTTGAAAAAAAACTGCGAACTTTTGTGTTCAGACAATGGCCGTTTTTATACTAGAGACGCATAATTCGTCTGGGACGAACTTGGGCAAACATTTTTACTGCGTCTGTTAAATTCGTCTAGTATAAAGACGGCCACAAGACGCATTATGCGTCTGGACGAAGAATCTATTTTAGTGCGTCTTCGAAGACGCACTAAACTGGAAAGTTCGTCCAGACGCATTATGCGTCTAGTGCCCGTCTTTATACTAGACGAATTTAACAGACGCAGAAAAAATGTTTGCCCAAGTTCGTCCAAGACGAATTATGCGTCTCATATAGTTCGTCCCGTCTTTACACTAGACGGATAACATGAGAGACGCATAATTCGTCTGGACGGATTATGCGTCTCTAGTATAAAAACGGCTAATATTACCGAAATAAACTGTTCGCTGTAGTTACTAAAACATGGAATGACTTACAACCACCTCAAAAAATTGAACAACCACCTCGACAATATTATTATTATTTTACCTCGACGTTTCTCGTGGTTGATTGTGGTTGACACTAAGATTCTAGGGGGAGCTGGAGGTTTTATTCAGGTCACGTATTTCATACATATGCGTGCGTGTCATCTCGCTTGTTTAAAGAGGCATTCGATTGTTTGTGAGTGGTTGTTGAATCTTTTGAGGTGGTTGCAGGTCGTTCCATGTTCTCATAACTACAAACCTTTCGCAGTTAACGATAATTCGAAAACTGCGAAATATGATATGATACATGCGTATTTATGTTCAAGACCTACATCTGTATAGGCCAAGATCAGGGCAGCCATCACACTACCAACGTCGAAACTTACTGTAGCTCAGTCTGGCAAAACGAAATTTCCCACGCATTTTGAAAGAAGATTCGTCTCACCTTTCGAAATTTCGTACGCATTTTGAACGAAATTTCGTCTCTCCTTTCGAAATTTCGCGCACCTCCAGAGCGAAGATTCGGCGAACTTTCGTTACACTTTCCGAAATTTCGCCAAAGCAAAACGAAAGTTCGCACTTCTCTTGAGCGAAAATTCGGTGAAATTTCGTTAGACCTTTCGAAATTTCGCCCAACCTACAGGAAATTTCGCATGTCTCCAAAGCGAAAGTTGCACGAAATTTCGCCGAAATTTCTTTGCGAACAAAGCACGAAATTCGACGAATTTCGCTATCATTACTTTTTCACAGTACTGTATGTAAAATGTGACCAAATAGATAACCTTTTAACATTTCTTAAATTCAGTCCTGGATAGCTAATATTATGTTCATTTTCTAGTTGATTGAGCTTGAATAACCATAAGCTAGAGGCAATCCATGTATTCAAAATTTTGTTCTGTCACGGTTGCCGTAGTCTGATTAAACTTTCTGATATTCAGGACCCTTTATTTTAACGAACAAGGGCAACTATCTACAACTTCTTAAAGGACGGCTATGGAAAGCGCTTTCCGCCGGGGCTGATACTTCCAGCTTCAACCCCTCACATAGCACCTGAGGTAGCCCTTCGCATTTCACCAAAGCGCAAACATGGTACTGATCTACAACTTGAATAGGGTGGCTGATGTAGTGCAGGGACGAAAGCACAGAGTCACTTACTGAGGTGAAATTCACTTGTTCCTCTACAGCAAGCACATCTTGCTCCATTATCTGTACTTGCTGTCGCAGTTTCCATGCCAAACGTGAAAAGAAAGACAAAATTTGTTGGGCAGAAAGAAATTCCGTTGTAGTGAAAAGTCTGAACCGAGTCATCGCCGCATTTCTTTGGCGACCAAATTAGGCTTTAGCTTTCTCCTAGTGGCCCAGGCTGATGTTAAAGCCTCAAGGTAGGACTTCTAATTAGCATTAAATATTTCGGCCCTCTTGGTTCCTTTTCCCAAATCTCCTTGCTAGGTTGGTGGCATGGTAACTGAAAAAACCATCAACAGCAGGGACAATCACTTGGACACATGTAGGAAGGCCTGCACCTTCCTGAAGCTGGGATGCATACTTCAGTTTGGAGAGATCCATCATGGAATGCCTCTCGGGACTGAGACAGTACCCAAGGGTTGTTGGGGCATACATGTAGACGCTCGTTGAAACACACGAACACAGCCCACAGTAGAAATGTACTTGACGAAAGAGTGAAAATAAGGAGGGAGATTGCTTCAAATAGGACAAAATTGCAGTTTGAGCTGGGCAGTGGTGGTGAAGGCGGGTAAATTATTTTCTGAACAGAAATACTTTTGTCAACTTACGTGACACCTCCTTGGTTATATTGCACAGAGTTGCAACAATTCGTCGCATGACCTTTGTTCATAAACACGGTGATTCTGCTGAATTCATGAAATTATTTTTCCAGAAATAAAAAGAGCAGCTTAAAATATGCCACCATGCCAATTTTCGTAAGTATATCGTTTAAACTGGTGTTACAGTTGACGGAATTATATGATTAGTATGGGAATTGGGAAAAAGACGCTTTGCCACCCAGTCTTCATAAAAACCCTTTTAAGTCTTCTAAGTTTTCAAACCACTTTAAATTTCTTCCTTCGAAATATGAAATTCTGAAAATTTCCACCCTTGCACATTGATTCTCGCTTATTTGACCCGTGGTAAAAATTGGAATCTGAGCTCTGTGGCGTGTAATTATGAAAAATTACAGTGCAAGGCAAAATCTTTTTGTTTGTAAACAGAAGTATGGAATTTTCGAGTGTTGAAATGGTCATACAATCTTATCTTAAGTGGTATTTTCACTAAAAGTTTGTGTTCTGGCTAAGTCAAACACGATGTTTCCATTTCTGATTTATCAGTCATGTGACAGGTCTGTTTGTTGCAAATGGCCTTTTGTCTTGCAATCGTGTACCACCCCGCCTCTACCAAAAGTCACGCGAGGAAAGCGAAGACAAACGGCCCTACATGGAATTCGAGCCAAAGACGTTAAATCAAAATACCGTTTTCTTGGTACGGAAAAATGCGCAATTATCACATTAGAATCGCTGGAGTAATATCATGGAATTTGTCACAGTTTCTGCAGCGTTTGAGCAATTAGCGATCTCTGGGGAATCGAATTCAACAACTGATTATTACAGGTCTCTTCCAAGCTTTGACACCCTTAACCGGACTTGCTCACGTAACTTTGAAGGTAAAATATCTGTTTTAATATTTTTTATATGGACTAGTCGAGTCGAACACTGTTGCAAAATTAAGTTATGTAACGAGCTTTGCCTTTGTCAATGGTGTGGTCAAAATCGCATCACGCAATAAATGTAACAAATTCCCCTTTGGGGTAAAAGACACAAATGTTTCTGCACCCTAAAATGGTAGCTAAATCGGAATTCATATCGTCGCATCATATATATCTTTTTAAAAAAGGTGATAGCAGTGGGTGTCTGGAAAACCCGAATAGCGAATAGGGAAAAGTCGCGAATGGCGAATAGCGAACAGCGAATAGTCACGAATAGCGAATAGTACGAACAACGCAAATAGTGGCGAATAGTGACGAATAGTCGCGAATAGTGACGAATAGTCGCGAATAGTCACCGCCTTATGCTGAACAATCTTGTAATCAAAGCGAATAATATGCTCACCTGTCGTCGAAAGAGAGTTTCGTGCATGCTTTTACAAACACTCTAAAGAAGAACAAATGTCAAAATGCAAAAATATAAATCACTTTCATTAATACATCAAGCTCATGATCATATCCTCGCACAGTGGCGCCCGAACATAAATTTTAGATACTCACATTTCATCATCCTCATCTGTGCCGTCCGATCCGGCGAGACACGTTCTGTAAAAAGGAATAAAATCAAAATGTGAGGCAAGTGGTTTGTGATTAAAGAGGCAAACGAGCTAGTCTGATAACCGTTGCGTTAATTAATTATCCAAATAAGCAACAGGATTTCAGTGCATTTATTACCTTTTCTTCTCAGGGCTCAAGCTGTCCTTCGCCGACACATCTCTGCTTTTTTAGCGGGAAAATCCCATCCAACGTTGCTGCGCGGTTGACCAGGA
>BLFP01001463.1:162254-173102 GCA_014634505.1 Montipora efflorescens
GTGTTTTGAGCGTTAACCCTGCTTAAGGCAAATTAGAAAAATATGAGTTGAAAGTAGTTAAATGTAAATTTATTTTCCTATTTCATTTTTTTCAGTTAAAGAGTCGGGATCGTCATCTAAAGGTAATATCTCAGTAACTGGAGTTTACTTTAGAAGACACAAATTGCGCAAACCAAAGAGAGCAAAAACCGAGAACAATATCTTACCAAAATACAAGACTTACAAACAACGACTAGTATTTTTGTTGTATTCTGTATCCAAATGAAGAGTTCCCAAGGGAGTTGATACTGAAGGCTGGCAATGTGAATACCTGAAAGTGGTTTCAGAGCCGGTGTTTGGAGCGTAACCCTGGTCAAGGCAAATTAGAAAAGTATGGGTTGAAAGTAGTTAAAGGTAATTTTATTTTCCGGTTTCATGTTTTTTATTTAAAAAGTCGGGCTCGTCATCTGAAGGTAATATCTCAGTAATTGGAGTTTTACTTGAGAAGAAAGAAATTGCGCAAAACAAAGAGAGCAAAAACCGAGAACAATATCATACCAATACGCAAGTCTGACAAACAATGACTTGTATTTTTGTTGTGTTCCGTATCCAAATGAAGAATTCCCAAATGAGTTGATACTGACGGCTGGCAATGTGAATACCCGGAAGTGGTTTCAGAGCCGGTGTTTGGAGCGTAACCCTGGTCAAGGCAAATTAGAAAAGTATGGGTTGAAAGTAGTTAGTAGTTCATTTTTTTCAGTCAAAAAGTCGGGATCGTCATATGAAGGTAATATCTCAGTAACTGGAGTTTACTTTAAAAGACACAAGTGGCACGAAACAAAGAGAGCAAAAACCGGTAACAATATCTTACCAAAATACAAGACTTACTAGTAATAATCATGGATTAGTAAAGTGCGTTCGATGTTTCGTAAAATAATATTTTTTTTATTGTACTCATTGCCCAGAAATATTCAGGGAAAGTGGACTTGTGGGGTGCTTTCAGGCAGTATGCAGAGAGAACTTGAATCTCTTGTGAAAAGCAGCTGAGTTGGCAAATCACAACTCGGCTTCGTTGCCGGCACTAATTGCTGTGCTGGGGCGAATTGCAGTGTCTGTTTCCTACAAAACTTACCTCTACACAGCTTTCTGATGTTGTGATTAGTAGCTTTAGTCATATTTGCAAGTGATACTTCGAAAAAATCAACACAACTTCACTTACCTTTGAAAAAACAGCGATGAAAACAGCCGAGCAACCAACGAGCACAACTGCAAAGTACGTGGAATACCGCTTCGATTTGGAAATGATTGAAAAAAAAAAAACAAAGCAACAACAACAACAACAAAAAGAAAGAAAAGGAAAAAGAGAGAAAGAAACATGGGAGCCACTTAATCAATTTACCATCCGTTTTTCGTGTTGGATTTGATACTCAATAAGACTGAATTGTATCAAACTCTGGTCTGCCTGAAAATAGACCATATGAGAGCGGCGCCTAAAATTGATATAAACCTAGCGGACAAAAGACTAAAATAAAAAGGTTTTAATTGCGGTCGTGCATGCGGCTAGAAGTCACTGAATCACGGACACCTTTATTTGGATTAAATTGGCCACTCATGTGGCGTTTATTTCAAACCATTCAAATGTGACATGTGTCAAATTAGTGAATTAAACATCCCTCTATTTGATTCAGTGAATTAAGTTGGGGCGAAAAACAGCCACAAGCCACATCCTGTGGCGAGGCCCAACCCAAGCCACAGGCACGCACGCACTATGAAAATATTTATAGCTGAAAAAGACCAAACCTATAGATGATGGATACACACTAGTTGGGCATCAGGAACACCAGGCCATTCTCTGACATGTCCCTGAAGCCCTTACGGACAAAGGCTAGTTGACACTAGTTAAGACTTGTTGCCCTAGCCCGAGTCAGACAGGCAAACTGCCCCCGGTCACGCTATAAGACAGCGAAATAAAAGAATAAACACTAATAATAGCAATATTAGACAAAAACGGCACTTGCCGGCTTTTGTCGGAATCAAGCTAAAATGACCAAATCAAAAATATATAGTAGTTGGAAGGGAGAACGGGAGGAAAAATCCAATTGGCTGGCCAAAGTGGACGGAGAGTTAGATGAGAACACCACGAGGGTGATGCCCAAGGAAGGGTTCAAGACGGAATTGGACAAGTTGATGAAGAGGCAGCCATTGCTGGCCCAAAAGAAACACGTCCGTAAGCAAGAAGAGTTGGAAATGTGCTGTAAATTAGAACGGACACGACACAGGACTGTTGCGTTCTTGTATTCTTGAAATTGAAATGTCACGATCTTCAGGTCGATTTAAAAAGCTATAACTGAAAAGTGTGAAAGGAAATGTCGGTGTGTGTCATTCGAGTATGTCGGGCGCCAAGCTCGGACGACAGGTGTTGAGAGCTGATGTAGCCCATTTGACCCAACTCCCTCCCTCCCATCGTGAATTCGGACAACTAGTCCGTTGGACGCTGATTACTTGATTGTGTCGGCAATTGATCCACGTGTTGGGAGGTGATTGATGGTACAGATTTCCCACCAACGAACCCATCGATGCCCTGGCCAAGTTCGAAACCATGATCGAGTATCAGTGGCCTCATTTTGTCGTCTACATGCATTGGTTGACGACGACACTTGGACCCGAATGTGACAAACCCTTGAAAAGCGTCATCTGCAGGACGTACCGGTAGAGATGACCCATTGAGTAGTCACCAAAACATGTCGAAACGCCAACGCAAACGCCGCCGCGCCATCGCCCCCGTCGTGAATGCGTACACGCATCCTCAGGCTCCGGGTGCGTTAGGTGCTGTGGCCCGCTAAGCCAAGGCCCAAGGGCTCAAACTCAACGAAACCCGAAAGGAATTACGAAGGAAATCAGCCTACACGCTGCATCGTCCGGTTCAAGACGCTCTCGGTCTTTGTGTTTCACAAGGACGAGCAATAGCAAGCCGATCTGGTGAACATGCAATCCCTGAGACAATGAAGTGGAGGGAATCGATACGCGTGGGCCGTCCCCGTGAAGAACAAGGTGAAAAGGTGTTCCGACAAGGACCAAAACCCTAACGTTTACAGACCGATCTGGGCAAAGAGTTTTACAATGCGACGTTTCTTCGGATGCTGGAACGAGAAGGCATCCATCACTTTACCATGCACGGGGATGCCAAAGCCTCGGTGGTGGAACGGTTTAATCGCACCATGAAAGAACGCATGTATCAGTATTTTACCGCTCGAAATACGCGAGCATACCTGAACGTCTTACCCCAACGGCTACAACCAGAGTCGGCATCGAAGTATCGGCATGGCCCAACGAGACGTCATGGAAGACAACGAACGGGCGGAGTGGACCTGATTGTACGGGAAACGCTCGAAACGACTTTCCTGGCCCCAGGTCAAGGCGTGCGATCGTGCGCGTTTGAGTAAGAAACGTCGTCCCTCAAGAAACGCTATCTGCCTGGCTGGACGAAAGAAGTCTTTGTGGTTCGACGGGTGGTGCCCAGACGCGTGGTCACCTACAAGCTGGAAGAATGGGACGGCACTCCCATGGAAAGCAGTTTTTACGAACCTTGCCTGACGAGGCTCTCCTCCAAGTGTAAAAGATTTTACAACTACGTGGACAAGCTGTTGAAGCCCGATGGTTGGTTTGGCCGAAGAAATATGACAGTTGGGTACCTCGATCGGCCTTATAAAAATGACAGGAAAAAATTAAAGAGAGACAGAGGATGTCGTCCTTTTACGCCACGTTGTCTAGCGACTTGTAGCAGACCGAGTTTCTCAACAATGGCCTGTCTGGTTTTAAGGCGCGGTTACCCAAAGGTCGCGTCTGGCACGATGACGAATAATGGGAAGTGGGGTTGTAGGGCGTATGGTTACCTCGAACCGTTCCGTTGAAACGTTCCATTGGTTACCGTTCCCGTGGCTCCAAAAGACATTCCCACCGACCCTGTCACCCATCACTTTCATCCCAACCATGGATACGTGCAATCCACGTAAAACTTGGGATCTTATTAACGAGCTTAGCTCACGAAATAGTTGTAAGTCGTCCAATATTTTGAAAATCCAAGCTAATAATACAACTATAAATAACGCCGATTATATGGCGGAAGCTTTCAATGTGCACTTCACTAACATTGCGAAAATGCTAGCTCGTGATATTCCGGTTGGAGAAGCTGAAGCTGAATCATTCTTGTCGCCCTCTGATAATTCGTTTTCTCTAAAAACTCCGGGTATCGACATTGTTCTAGACCTAGTGAAAAAAATCGATGAAAAGAAAGCCACTGGCCTTGACAAGATCCCTAGTAAGTTATTAAAAATGGCAGCTAGTATTGTTGCACCCTCACTAACAGACGTATTTACGAAATCAATCCTCACGGGAATCTATCCAACTGAATGGAAATTAGCTAGGGTGACACCGATCTTTAAAAAAGGCTCAAAATCAGAAATAAATAACTATCGCCCCATCTCCGTTATCCCAGTAGTCTCAAAAGTGCTTGAAAAACTTGTCTATGAACAACTTTACCATTACCTAAATGATAATAAACTGCTTTCAAGTTGCCAGTCAGGGTTCCGTTCCTTACACAGTACCATTACCGCTTTGCTTGAGGCGACAAATAGCTGGTCTGTTAACATCGACAATGGCTTCCTGAATGGCGTCGTTTTCATTGACCTTAAAAAGGCATTCGACACTATCGACCATGAAATCATTTTACGCAAGATGTCATACTTTGGGGCCGACCAGAAAACTAACGCGTGGTTTCAATCGTACCTAAGCAATCGTACCCAAAGATGTAATAGGCTGATTTAGCAACAGAACGGGAACGTCGCTGGCGACGTCGCGCGCAGGAAAACTACCAATGAGAATTTAGAATAGAGAAGAAAAGTTAGGAGTCTATTCTATTCTGAATTCTCATTGGTGTTTTTTCTGCGCGCGCCGTCGCCACTGACGTTCCCGTTCTGTTGCTAAATCAGCCTAATGTAAATGGAAGACTGTCAACTCCTTGCACTATTACTTGTGGGGTTCCGCAAGGCAGCATATTAGGCCCCTTTCTATTTTTAATGTATATTAATGATCTTCCTAACTGCCTCCAGGAGGCTTCCCCGAGAATGTTTGCTGACGATACCAATATAACCCTAACTGCAAAAACTTCAACAGAGCTTAAACTAGCATTAACGTCTGAACTCAGTAACCTTAACTGTTGGCTGAGAGCCAACAGGTTGAGTTTAAATGTGGCTAAGACCGAGTTAATGATAATTGGATCTAGGCAGAGATTAAACACTCAATGTGACGAGGTTGATATACGAATTGATGACGAAATGATCAAGAGAGTAGATCGCACTAAATCCCTCGGTCTTACCATTGATGATCGGCTTTCTTAGTCAAATCATGTACACGAAATATGCAGGAAAGTTTCCTCCGCTATAGGAGCCTTAAAACGAATACGGCACTTTATCTCAGCTAATACTGCGCTTCAAATTTATAACGCTTTAATATTACCGCATTTTGATTATTGCAGTCCTGTCTGGGACTGCTTAAGTGGCCAGTCAAGTGATAAGCTGCAAAAATTACAAAATTGCGCAGCTAGGGTAATTACTAAATTACCCTTTGATACGAGCTCCAACCTCCTTCTCGATACTCTTAAGTGGGAGAAGCTGTCTCTTCGACGTAAAAAACAGAAAGCACTAATTATGTATAGAGCAATTCACGATCTTGCCCCGGAAGACCTTCAACGTCTTTTCAGTCAACGAGATGCTTAATAGAACTTGAGAAACTTAGAAGGTAAACTTACTCTGCCCAAGCCAAATACTAATTATTTGAAACGAAGTTTCACGTAACGGTTTGTGGAACAATTTGCCCCAATACTTAAGAAATGCTGACTCTATTGGGCAGTTCAAACGCACAATCAAGCAAGTATTCTCGCACGGCAATCGTGTGAAGCAGTTGTAAAGCGTTTTCTTTTACTTTTTTGAGCGCTTAACTGATGGTTTTCCGTGTTTAAATAAAGTTTACTTACTTACTTACTTACTTACTTATTCGTTCGATTACCACGATCTCCATGAGGAGAAAGAGAGCCAGAGAGTCAACGGACTAGTCCGAGTGGACGACTTGATTCCTTCGTTGACCGCCGTGGAATTTGTCAAGAAAATCACCCGGACAGTGGAACAACGTATTCTGAGACCGGTGGGATGGACGCTGTATCGTGACGTTACGGTGGGGTCGATGACCTTGAGGAGAAGGACGGCAGAGAAGTTCCGATGGGACGGGGACCGAAGAGGTCAAACGGGTGTATATAAAACTGTTCAATTTAGGTCTTAAACTGCTGTTTAAAAGTAAAAACTAAAATCCAAGCTTTCGCCGATCAACGGCATCATCATGGATGATTAAAATGTGTAAAAGATGTGACGTATGTATGAAAGCTATAGAAATAAAGTTGTGAGTAGAATACAAAGCTCTGATGATGGAGTGTCTCTAAACAAAGGACCTCTAAAAGCGCTTAGGAATCGTTTCTAAAATAAAATATTAAAATAGAAGGTCTGCGAATTCAATACATTCTTTTCGGGAATTAAGTGTGGGCTTGTACTTTCTAATAGAGGCGTACGTGTGATGATACGCACGGCAAAATTTTGGACCAATTGCAATTTGGCAATATTCTTTCCTGTGGTGGAAATCGTATCAAAGGTATCGTAACAAAGGTGGACATCGTAACAAATTATAGCGGAAATTTACCAAAGACCGCACGGACACAAATTATGGTGTTCACTACTCAGCGTAATAAATGCACGTCTTTGAGAAGGAAGGCGATGAAAGAATTGTTTTGGAAAAAGTTAACAGGCCCTGAAAACCCTCGAGAGTTTTGGAACACGTACTGCCCTTTCCTTTACAGCAAATGAAGCAAGCTAATGACATAATTCTTGTAGAAAATGACTTCAGAACTAAAAAGAAAGAAACCGCAGAGCTTTTCAACAACTATTTTATTCAGATTACTGATAGCGCTGTGCTGATACATGAAAACTATTATATGGCAAAGACTTTCAAAACCACCCAAGCATCTCCGCCATTTGTGAACATAGCAGGGACACGAAACACGCCACTTTGTTTTGATTTTCAGAATGCAAATGAAGCGCCGTTTGAAAGATTTCTGTTGGAGATTAACACTCACAAATCATGCGGTCACGATATGACGCCGCCAAGGCTTGTCAAGCAATCGGTAACTGTGATATCTAAACCTATTACAAACACTTTTAACGTCTCTATCGAACGAGGTTGCTACCCTGGGGCTTGAAAAATGGGTCAGGTAACGCCTTTGTTTAAAAAAGACGACGAATTGAGGTTTAGTGAGCATTGGAGGAGCATGCGCAATAGAGGGGAACTGGTTTCCGTAGTGTCCATGGATCTATCTAAAGCATTTGATGTTGTTCAACATGATTTGCTGCTGGCGAAAGTCAAGGCGTATTGCATAACGTTCAGGTTATGCAATAAATGACATTTGCGGAGGTACATGTGAAACGATCGGTGATCTTAACAGATCGCTTAGGTCCCGATATCTTGCTAGTGTTAACAATGAAAAGACAAGTTTTGCATCGTGAGCGCGCATTTGAAAGTGCCGGGTTGCTCGTTCCTTTTGAGTGCGCTTCTGACTAAAAAGTTGCCTACGTTTTTCGCGAGAGACTTAGTTCGCGAGAGACTCAGTTCGCGAGAGACTTAGTGCATATACAGCAAAGTATAGTTGAGGAGAGGGTGGAAAATGTCGGCAAACGGACTCCATCGCATCCGATGGAGACAGGTTGCCCTGGCAAGAATCCATCGGACTGCTGCTAATCAGTTCGCAAGAGACTTAGTAAATATACAACGAAGTATAGTTGAGGAGGGGGTGGAAAATGTTGGCAAACGGACTCCATCGGATCCGATGGAGACGGGTTGCCGTGGCAAGAATCGGCATCGGACTGCCGCGAGTCAGTTCGCAGGAGACTTAGTAAATATACAGCAAAGCATAGTTGAGGAGAGGGTGGAAAATGTCGGCAAACGGACTCCATCGGATCCGATGGAGACCGGTTGCCCTGCATGGCAAGAATCCATCGGACTGCCGCGAGTCAGTTCGCAAGAGACATAGTAGATATACAGCGAAGTATAGTTGAGGCGGGGGTGGAAAATGTCGGCAAACGGACTCCATCAGATCCGATGGAGACGGGTTGCCATGGCAAGAATCGGCATCGGACTGCCGCGAGTCAGTTCGCAAGAGACTTAGTAAATATACAGCAAAGTATAGTTGAGGAGAGGGTGGAAAATGTCGGCAAACGGACTCAATCGGATCCGATGGAGACGGGTTGCCATGGCAGGAATCCGTCGGACTGCCGCGAGTCAGTTCGCAAGAGACCTAGTAAATATACTGCAAAGTATAGTTGAGGAGGCGATGGAAAATGTCGGCAAACGGACTCCATCGGATCCGATGGAGACGGGTCAAGCACGCTTCCGACAGACCTGTTTAATTTCGTGTTTCACCCAGTTATTTCCGGTGCAACTGTTAAATGACATGAGGATTTGGAAATGCTTTTCAGCTTTGTTTTCCCTCTCATCTAACACACTTGGTGGCTTCCGCTTCTCCACTTTTCATACAGAAATAATTTCTTCAGAGAAAAGTGGAGTGAAAATCACAAATTGTGTGAATAAATTACAAGAGAAAAAAAAGCCTATCGGTGAAGTCAACGGCTTAACTGCAATACCCTGCCACCTCGAAGCTTTACCCTAAATATTGCGTGGATACGCTGATACGGAGATACGCACTGGAGACACCGAGCTTAGTGGATACGCAGTATTTCTCCTTCCCAAGGCGCCAAACAAAAAGAGCGAAGGACATTGATGTATATATATGTATTTCTCGTTCATAAAGCACGATGATCGAGTGAAAAACAGTTATGTTTCTTAAAGCGCGATCAATCCCCTTGTTGATATGTATTTCTCGTTCTTATAGTGCGTTGATCGAATCATTTTACAATTCGGTTAACTTTCATTTTACGGTTCGGTTAACTACAGGAAATAGCACTCGATTCCTGTTTAAGACTACGCGCTCGTTTCAGTGATTAGGCCTAGGCACTCTCGTAAAATTGTAGCTTTCATTTTGTGCTTCGGTTTACTGCACTATTCACGAGTACATGTGAAGAAGAAAGCACTACAGTACACTTAAATACACTTTTCACGAGATCTTGAGAGGAAGAAAGCACTCGTTTACTGATTACGCCGAAGCGCTCGCTTCCGTGATTAGTCCAAAGCACTCTCTTGAAATATTAGCTCTCATTTTGTTGTTCGGTTCACTACACTTTTCACGAGATCGTCTTGCCCTTGAACAATTTTCATTCCTCGACTACGGGATTGCGGACCGCGATGGCAGTTCATTATAGCGATATTTCAAAAGTGTAAGCGCTCGTTTCAGTGATTAGGCCTAAGCACTATCGTAAAATTTTAGCTTTCATTTTACGGTTCGAAGAAAGCAGTCGTTTACTGATTAAGCGCTCCTTTCAGTGATTAGGTCTAAGCACTCTCTGCTTTGTTCTTTACCTTGTTGGCGATTGTGGCAAAATTGTCGTTTTCGCCATATTTGCCAAATTCGCCAACATTTTCTCTTTTTTGCCATTTTTGGTTGTTGCGTGCATTTCTGGACATATCTCCGGCGATGGCTTCGGTGCAAGCGCACACCGAGCCGGACGTTCGGCGAACAAGTTCTTGCTGGGGTGGTAATAATTTTTTGGGTTTGTTAAACATCCTTCAATGTTGTTTTCATTTACTTATTTTCATAAATAAATAACATATCAGTTATTCCGAATTAATCACAATTTCAATTAGAAAAAGAATTGGAAGTTTTCATCCAGGGAAAGGCTCTCGTTCACGCAGATTATCTTTGTCTTCTACACTGATTTGACTGAACAGCTAATAATTTATTGTTTTCGGAGATTGCGTGGAAAGTGTAGTTGACCGAACCGCAAAGTGAAAGCTAAACTTTTGCGAGAGGGCTTACTGGGGCCTAATAACTGAAAGGAGCGCTTAGGCTTAATCAGTAAACGAGTGCTTTCTTCTTCACATAATCTCGTGAAAAGTGCAGTTAACCGAACCGCAAAGTGAAAGCTAAACTTTTGCGAGAGTGCTTACTGGGGCCTAATAACTGAAAGGAGCGCTTAGGCCTAATCAGCAAACGAGTGCTTTCTTCTTCACATAATCTCGTGAAAAGTGTAGTTAACCGAACGGCAAGGTGAAAGCTAAACTTTTGCGAGAGTGCTTACTGGGGCCTAATAACTGAAAGGAGCGCTTAGGCTTAATCAGTAAACGAGTGCTTTCTTCTTCACATAATCTCGTGAAAAGTGTAGTTAACCGAACGGCAAGGTGAAAGCTAAACTTTTGCGAGAGTGCTTACTGGGGCCTAATAACTGAAAGGAGCGCTTAGGCTTAATCAGTAAACGAGTGCTTTCTTCTTCACATAATCTCGTGAAAAGTGTAGTTAACCGAACCGCAAAGTGAAAGCTAAAGAGTGATACCTGGTTTAGTCAAGTTTTCATGTCCATTTTTAATTCGTTTGGGAAAACGGCGGAACGTTTTAGCTCACTTAAGTTGCTTGGATACAGTCGAAGTATAACGCGGTTACATAGTATTCATGGGGATTTGTTTTTGCTTAAATGAGTGCTTAGTATTTAAACTAGTGAATGGTAATCAGTGAAATCAACCAAGTCTAGTGTGCAGTTTAGACGTTCTGGAACTCACTTAGAGAGTCTGGCTATTCTAGAACTCTAGACATTCTAGACATTCTAGAGCCCACAGAGGGTAACATATAACAATTGAGAATTCTAGAACTTAGAACTCTAGAAC
>BLFP01001463.1:175288-185288 GCA_014634505.1 Montipora efflorescens
CTGACTACAAATATTCCTCGGGTGCGTGATCTCGAGGAGACAATTTTGTGTTCAGGAGTGATGGCTACGAATCCTTTTTTTCCTGTAACTTTTTTTTCTGACGTAAATTTTTTTAATTTTTTTTACAGCACAAAGTGGATGAGTAAGAGAATAAAATTATGCCAAAAGAAAGATAAGTCACCAACCTCCTTTAGGAGGAAACAGAAAGCAAACCAAGCTCAGCCACTCGACAACACACCTCCCCGATAGCAAGGTTTCACTTTCATTGTTGGACTGAAATGTTCTTTAGCATCATCAAAGCTATCACTCGACTTTTTGTTTTGCGAGAGTCTAAAAGGTTTCTTGTTTTTCTCTTTACAGCTGTGCTCTGAAAACGGCCATTATTCTTTCTAGCGAGGTTTCCGGCACGAAAGGTCGCTATTTTGAAATGTTTTTGGCCAAGTTCGATATATCAATATTCACACATGGCTACGAGTCTTTATGGTTAAATTCAAACATTGTTTAGTTTAGAAACATCCGTTGAGACTTGTGAGACAAAGAAAACAGAACTGAGCCGTGAAATTTGACCATAAAGCCTCTTAGCCATGCCTTAATACGAACGTGGCCTACGCTGTGTTATGCGCAGAACAGGATGCGCAGTGCAATACTAGGGAATCACCTTAAGATCCATTTACCTTTTGGCTTGGCGTTAGACTGTTTTCATCACATATCATGCTAGCTACTTCCATACAGCAGTCCTTAAACGAGTTGACCATTGTTTTAGTGCCATTGCTCCGAAGAATCTTGACTGAATTTTGCTTGGCTGCAAGATCCAGAATCCTTTGGAGGTTCCCTGTCTTCAACGTTGCTGATTTGGTGAGAACAATGACTTCGTCCCAGAATGTGACGGCTTGCATGAGGAATGACGTCTTGCTCTTTATGTCACCGAGTCTTTCGCGACAAGCACGTCTTTCCCTTTCCAGGTCTTCCTTTTCTTTCGAGATCTTACGGATGTTTTCTTCTGCCTAAAAAGAAAAAAACAAATGAAACAACAAGAATTAACTTTTGTGGATTCCTAGTCTATTCAGTTTCCTTTTCAGTTTTGTTCACCACAAGTGAATGGATGTAGACTTGGCTTGGAAAATTATGCATTTCAACCTCGTTTCACAGTTAACCAATTCCTTTTTTTTTTTTTTCAATTTTTCTGAACCCTGGGAACGAAGTTCATTCAAGGTAAGAAGCATGTTGTTGCACAAAGGTTAAAAAAAAAAAATGAGAATTTGTATGGGAAACCGACCGATTCGCTCAAAACGCGCGTCAGAAATTACGAGTATTTCGCAATAAATTCATTAATGCCTTGTATTCTTTCTTATCTGCCTTTTTATTTATTTATTTATTTATTTATTTGTTTATTTATTTATTTATTTATTTATTTACTCAAATTCAATTACACATATCTGAGTAATTAGGCCAGTTTATACAGAATTCTAGATTCCTTATTTTAAATAAACTGCCTGTGATAAAATGCAAAATACATGAAAACTAACATAGACAAATCGCAACAACAATAAGTGATCAAAAACTATAAGAATTTATCCTTACTTAAGTTAAATTTACTGATATAAAACTGGTTCACTTTCTTACTAAACAATGATACTCGATCAATTGTCCTAATAGCTACAGGCAGGCCATTCCATAAATTCACAATGCGATTAAATTAAAAAATGAGAATTTAAAATTTTCTGTAAGTTAGTCTGCTTCGATTTCAGCGTGTGTGCACGTGGACGTCACAAAAACAATGTTCGAAGTCCTGGACTATTCGCTAATACGGTACAATAAACGATTGCGGCTACAAACATAGGACAAATCCACGAGTCAACTTGAGACTTCCGCAGGCGATGCAAATCTTTAGGATACTTACTTTTAGCAGAGAAAGTACATAAAACTTAAATTACCTGAACTTCAGTAAAATGGAAATAACTATATAGGAACACTAACCGCAGAAATCAAATGAAGAGATGATCGTCGCACTTGCTGGACAATCCAAGCAATTGTCTCATATGCACCTGAGAAACCCTCAGGTAACTTAGCGGAATTGTCCAGCAAATGCTAGGATCATCTCTCCATTTGATTTATAACACCACACTTCACAAAAAACATTTCTTTCACTAACTGCAGACTTGCGCAACTCATCGCACAGAACATGAGTTGGCACTCAAAGGAAATCAATAAAACCTTAACACCGTGGCAATGCTACGTGCTGAATTAGAACACTGTTGCACGAATTGTAACTCATAACGAGCCAGGGCTAACCGGAAGTTAATAAATATGGACATGTTCTTTGCTCTAAGGAATGACGTCATATTCCTGCTTAGATCCCATCATCAGAGTCGGTTTGCAGTTTGTTTGTGGTTTATACCCCAGAATAATTTCACAGTTTAACAAAGGTGTTCTCAAAATACCTGTTTTTTAATAGGGCTGGCATTAGCTGTGTTGACATTTCAGGAGCTTGGATTGAGGTCTTCGTCCCCTGTTTGATGTTTTCTAATTCAAATTATGTGGGTTTTCCCTGACTTCTTATTCTGGCCGGTGAGCGAAGTATGAATTCTGTAGCCCATGCGGTTTATGTTAAATTCGTCGATGTGGTGGGGTCAAATCAACAAATTTATGAGAGAGCGTCGCTGTGGCTTCTTTGTTTGGTGTTGTATCAACTGTGATTGAGCAGCTACAAGTAGCTCATCGACGCCATCAATGGCCTGAGGATTGACGTGGGGGAGAAAGAGCGTCCTTATTCACGGGGAGAGAAATCAACGGTTCCAAGTTCTACCCCAGGCCTGGAAAGCTAAGTCAAAGCATTTTTTGCTTGCAAAACGAAAACCTCAAGCTGAAAACTGGCCTTGAACAATCTTTCAAGGAGGTTAAGTCGCCAAGGACTCAACAATTAGCCGGTACCAAAAATACCATAATACTCTTTTTTTTCCAACAAATTTTTGCATGACCGTTCAGGGGCACCCAACGAATCTGTTCCTCACATTATTTGTTCCCCAGAGGAATCTTGCTGGCTGGCAAAAATACAGGTGTTTCGATGAGCTGGCTGGGAAATTTTGTTATTGATAAAAAGGTTTTGGCTGGGAATTACTGACTTTTTCTAGCATTTCAACCCGAGCTGGCTGTAGAAACTCTGAAGACTGAGGACGACTAAAATAAATAAATAAAAAAAGAACCCCTTCCCTCTCCCAAAGAGTAGTCACAAACATACGACGGCTGGTCAGAGTGATTGCGCTTGCGGAAAAAACCTGTTTTGCCCCGGTTTTGTCGCTTTTGTTCGGTCGTTTTGGATCGAGGGATTTGAAAGCGAGCGGAATTCCTGGCTAGGAAATAAATTTGATCAGCTGGCTGGGAAACCAACCAATTTTATCTAGCTGGCTGGGAAATTTCTTGTGTGTCTTGCTGGGAAAAAGGAACAGATAATGTTTTCCTAGCAACACTGAAAAACACCTGAAAATGCCTTAATAACATTTATTTTCATTAACTGGGGTATAATAATACATTTTACAACAAATTGGTCATTGGGTGCCCCTGACCGTTGTTTCCAGTTTCTCGTGCTGCTTTACAATAGTCCCATGAGAAAATAAAAACTATTCCATTAGCCGGTACCGAAAATACCACAACACTTTCTTTGTCTCTGCAAAATTTTGCTTGCTTACGCAAAATTTTGGAGGGAGAAACAATGACGGAATGTTGCGGTATGTTTGGTACCGGCTAGTTGCTCATCCAAAATCACATACAGAAGAGCCAGCCTGGATTTCATCAGCAACGTTCATGAAAACTACCTGCTAGACTTTTACCTTAAATCACTGCAGTAATTTGAATGAGTATGTTAAAAGGTTTTAGACTCTTGCTTTAAAGTTAACCACCGGTTAATTGAACATTAACTCCATGTCTGTGTGTTGTTGAAATATAAAACTATGGTCTACATTTTGAAATGAACATGGCAATGGAGGAAATAATGTTGTAAGTCCTTTCTGGTTCATTCTGGTTCATTCAAGTACTGGCATTTAAATGTGCCTGAGTGTTACTGGGAAATATAATATGAGCAATATTTTGAGTCGCATTATTCAGATAATGTTATATATCCTTTCTGGCTCAGCCAGGTAAAAGTCCTAGCATTGAAATGTGCCTGTGCTTCTGGGAATAAATTAAAACATTAAAAAAGTAATGGGTAACACTCTTTAAGTAACGTTAAGTTGTTTATCTTTTCTGGTACAACCAAGGTAGGAGTCCTGAAATGTGAGTTCATTGAAATGTGCCTGACTGCTTCTGGGATATACAACATTAACAATATTTTGAGGATTATTATTTAGGATATGCATGTTGTATATCCTTTCTGGTTCAACCAGGTAGGAGCAAGTATAGCAAGGTGATCAAATTCGAACTCCCACTCCCTGCATACTTGTTAGACTTGTCGCTCTCACCAGATCGTGCGTGCTTATCGAATTAAAAAAGAATGGAGACAGATAAAAGGCTGAAAAAACTCATAACAGTGTCAAATATTTTGTCAAATTGAGACGTTTCTGGCTTAGCCATTCTTCAGTATTGTGCGAGCAACGCCATGAAAAAAAAACTGTTCGTGCGTGAACAAATTACCAAGTTTGTTACACCAAGAAAAATCCTTAGTCCACAGTCAGAAAAAATTACTATTGACTCCGCTTGGTCCAACCTTTAAGTCTAGGCAGTTCGCAGAAGCTTCACATCTCGGGAAAATAGGTGAATTAATTATTTTTTGTGTCGCTCTGCACGAACTTTGTAGCACCAAGACAATAATACTTCTTTAAGCTTAATAAGGCTCATTTACGTGCACCGATTTATCATGCTAGCCAATGATACTTCGAACTGCAACACCAACAAACAAATCTAAGCGTATACGTGTGCTTGATAATTCACTAAATTAGCTTTTGCGTAAATTTCGACTGATCTAAGTTCATTCTCTTTAGAAACTAAAAACTTGTTAGAGTGAAGTCTCTCGATGGGATGTTTTCTCTGATGATGCAAGTTGGCCTTAGTTCCACATGATTGCCTCTCGCAAAGACGAGAAGTTTGAAGTCTCGATTATAACTTAAGTTATTAAACGCGCCTTAAAACCTTCCACCAAATCGTTTCAACCCTTCTTCAAAGATTGTCGCTCTTCCTCGGTAAACTGCATTAATATCTTCTGCATAGACGTCATGTGTTACGATAGAATTTTAATTAAAACCTTAGCCGTAGTGTACGAAACAACAAGAACAAGGAAAAAGGTAAATTTAAGGTTTTCATGCTCGGTCGTGCTCGGTACAAAGTTCTTGACGCTTGTTACTCGAAGTTGTGATGGATTCCTTCGTAATTTAAATTCTAAAACCTTAAATATTTTCATCACGAAACTGATTATCGGTGATGCTTTAGCGGAATGACATAATTTTTGTGCAATACTTTACGCCAACTTACCTCGGAAATGGCAGAAGACGCCCATTCAGTTTCTCTTTCTGCTCTTCGGATATCGCTTTGACAATTGTCCATTTCTCTGGAAGCGTCTTGTTCCTTCTCCAAGTTTCCTTCAATCAATTCCCGCACAGCTAGGACCTGGCCATAGACAGGAACCCACCACCACGACTTCAACTCGTCATTTTTCCTCTCAGCCTCCTCTTTCTCCCTTCTCGCCTGATGATATCTATTTGAAGCCTTATCGTATTTTTTCCTACTTTGCTTCTTCTCGTTTTCCAAAGAGGATCTCTTCGTCTCCAATTCTCGTTTCTCTTTTTCGAGTTGCTTCTCCGCTTCAAAAAGTTCGTTTATCTGTATCGTCAGGCTTTCGTTCTGTCGCTGGCTTTCTTCTTCGGCAATCTTCAGCTTAGCACAAAGGGCTGCTGCTTCACGTTGCAACTTGGAACCGCCGCGTTTTATAACGTGCAATGCAGCTTGCGAACTGGAGATATCACCGGCGTTCAGTGCCTGCAGAGCCCTGTCAAGAGAGTTGAAACACTCCGAACTAAGAGAGACAAGCGCCATGTCCTATTTCGCCAGAGCAGGAGATCCTAAACGGATTTATTGCGAACAGCGGTCTCGTCTGCGCATGTTGTGTTGTGTAGAAAGGCTCCCATTTTAAACACTCGCGACCCCGCAAATATGTTAAATCGACCGATCCGAACATGATCGGAATGTATTGTTGCGAGTGTGGCCATACTTCTTGGTGGATAAGACAAACTTCAGGTAAAAACACAACTCAGTTTTATTCCAACATAGATTTCTTCCACAACATTCACCATGTGGGCTGATGCAATCTGCCTCAACCTGGTGTTACAAGATATCGTTACATTTACTTCCGGTTACAAAGAAATTTACATGTTGAGTTTGCACCAGAAACCCATAAGGGTTGAAACGTGTAACGGCCCCTTGTGTGCTGGGAAACAAGCTTCTGAATATTCAATTTGCTAAGTACCATATTTGGAACAACAAGAGCGAGGGGTTTCCAAATATGGTACTTAGCACTGAAACATTCAACCAATCAGTTCACACTGAATATTCGGAAGCTGTGAACGCGCGTTACACGTTTCAACCCTGATGGGTTTCTGTTTGCACCCAACACCCCCACTCAAACACAACATGGGGTTTGCTGCATTAGCCTAACAGAGTATCGAGTTTAACTCTAATTACAGGCTTGGTAAATACGTCAGCAACATTTTTGTCTGTAGGTACATAAGTTAACCTGACAGCTCCGCTCTGAATCTCCAGTCTTACATAGTGATATTTTACATCGATATGCTTTGATCTTTTGTGATGTACAGGATTGTTAGATAATGCAATCGTTTCCTGGTTATCTACATATATACAAACGTTCTTGCAAGGATGACACATTAGATCAGCGAGAAGTTGCCTAAGAAATTTAGCTTCTTGCCATCGTCCTTCGCATCTCTCATGACCAAGGATAGGCTACGGTCATCTAAACACTGGATTAGTTGGGCGAAAGCATCAATGTTCTTGACCCTATTTTCCTCATCTAGCTCGCCTTCTGCTAGGATAACATCGTGCAACTTCTCTAGTCGCATAAATCCAAGGAACCTAATTTCCCAAAGCTCGTATTTCGTTTCGTCACCATCAAACATTAGTCGTCGACTGGGCCCATAACCTGTTGCGAGTGTGGCCATACTTCTTGGTGGATAAGACAAACTTCAGGTAAAAACACAACTCAGTTTTATTCCAACATAGATTTCTTCCACAACATTAACCATGTGGGCTGATGCAATCTGCCTCAACCTGGTGTTACAAGATATCGTTACATTTACTTCCGGTTACAAAGAAATTTACATGTTGAGTTTGCACCCAACATGTATGACGATGGGATTATATTTTTTGATTTCGAAGAAAAGAAAAAGTCCAACAGAGAGCATTCCACAAGTGAAAGTCTTTGTAACTTCCCTTTTTTCTCGCAAAAACGAATTCAAAGTGTCAAAGTCTGCAGGCCAAGTGATAACCGGAGGTGTTGCTGATATTGAATCAAAATAAACTGTGGGAAAAATAATATTAAACACGCTACATTCACTAACTAAATGTCCAGTTGCTCCCGAAAAAATCACTTTTAAGCGGTTATTTATTTCTCTTTGCATGGAGAAAGTAATGATTTGCTCACGCTTTGCATGTTGTGTTATGAGAAAACGCTCTTAGGCACGCACATGACCTGACCACTGATCCGAATACCGAAGTGTGTTTGAGTGAACGTCATAGAAATTTACTTTTAGCGATGTAGTTCTATTCTTTTATTTTAAAGAACAAAGCATTAAGACTCCAGAAGAGATATTGAAAATGAAAGTCTTTACACCAGATCATAGGTCTGGTAAGTAAACATCACATGTTAAAATGAAGGAAAACAAATTCTGGGAATAATCATATTGCAGACGATCAGCCGCCCTAGTCTTTTTAAACAAGCTCCACGTCTAGTTGCGCGAAAAATAGAGGAACTTTCAGTGTTTTTTATGTTTTCTTTGTATGGGAACTGAAGGATCGATATCGATATCCCTTCTTCGGATTAAGTGTTCTGCGAAAAGGCCCTTATTAAGACCCATAAGCTTATGAGGGCGTCACCTGATGTCATTGATCTTTTGGAAAGACCGATTCTGTAATTGCACATGTTTTAACTTCAAAGAATATGTATTTTTACGACGCCGCTACAGTCGATGAACAGAGAGGCTTTTTTTCCCAAGAAAATGCCAGGACAACATGCTCTATTAATTATGCTAACAAGTTCTGGTAACAAAGATATTGAAGGCACTCCACCGACATTTTACCAAATATGGTCGCAAAAACATGATTTGTAGGGAACAAAGATCAAGTTTGCTTATTTCAAAGAAAGTATAAGCGGAAGCAAGAAGTTCTATTTAAACAGGTCTATGCCCTGAATCATTCACCATTCGGTTAGATCACTAGCAGAGAATCCTGTTGTAAAGTTCTTCAAAGCATCCTCACGTCCGAGCAATTTAATATGGCTTCCTCAACTTCGACAGAGATCGAGATCCAAGGTGACACCTACAGTCTTGTTTCCGTACCAAGTGCAAGCAGCCAACTGGTAAAGAAAGAAAAGGAGAATCTTCTTGGCTCCCTAGATCTCGCGAGTCTTGTAGATGATCTAGGAAAACTCGGCAATTTCATTCGTGTGGCTTATAATGGGGTGGCAGGCTACACCGACATACAAATCAAAGTTCAGAAAGTTGGATACAACATCACAAAACTGGCCGATAAATCTGCTGTTACGGTACACAACTTCAAAAATGCGTCGCAGAGCATCCTCGAAGAGCTTAAAGGAACCTATGAATTCCTGCTGGATGGAATGGAAGGAATGGCTTTGGAAACCTTGTCACTGTTGGGCAGCGTGGCAGCAGATATGGCTAAAGCTGCCGAGGAGTTGCAAAAGGAGTTTGAAAAAGCCACAAACGATGTGATTAAGACGTTAGAAGACACGCAGAAAGTAAAGGGAACAGAGGAGAAGAGGAAAAAAACCCTTGAGCAACAGAGAAAAGAGTTTCAAAGCAAAATAGATCAAGCGGAGGAGATAAAGAAAGGCGCTCTTGAGGCAGAGGAGAACGCAAAGGCACTTTTCAACGAAGCCCAGGCGAGAGAAGACGCGGCATCCAGCAAACAGGACAGCTTCCTCGGAGACTTAGCCAATCTGTTTACGGGAGTTGCTAGCTCGGTCGCCTCTGTTGTAAAGCTAGAAACAGTCGCCAACGCAATCGAAAAGATCGGCGAGAGGGCGTCTTACAAACAAGCCATGAAAATGGCGAATGAAGAAAAGATGAAGCACTTGCAGGAACTGAATAAGCATCGCGAACTGCGCCAAAAGGCTTTAACGCAGTGCATCGAATTTGCACAAAAAATTGAGAATTGCTGTAGTGATGATAACCTTGCCGAAGTAGCCATTGAAGCCTTACATAGCTCAATAGGTGTTCTTAAATCTCTATCTGCCATTATGATGGATGCAGCATTGTTCTGGCACAAAATGCAGAAGCACTGCGAGAATTTGGCAAAAGGAGACGTAAAGGCACTGGTTGAAAGGGCGATTAAAGAATACCCCGAAGAGGAAAAGCGCAGAAAGATTTGGACCGGCAGAGCATTCAAGTCAAAGGCCGTAAGTTATTATGCAAAGTGGGTCGCTTTGGATGATGTGTGTGGTGTGTACATGTTACAGATAAAGAATACCAGAGCTGCTCTGTACGAGTACATAAAGGAGAACCCCACGATTGAGCAGGCCAGGGAAAATCTTCCCAAACTTGCTGCTACACTCAAGCACGACTTAAAGAAATCCCACGCAAAGTTGGAAGGAGAAAAGAAGAAGGCCTTGGAGGAGGCAGAATCTATTAAGGACTCTATGTAAGGGTAGCTGATCTTAATGTGTGTGAACAATCATTTATAACAAATATTGTAGTATAGATGAACTTCAACACTGCGTACTAGGAAAAAACTGTCGTAGACTGCTTCGGTTTACTCACTGTCAGTT
>BLFP01001463.1:217118-234618 GCA_014634505.1 Montipora efflorescens
ACACGAAAGAATATTGCCAAATTGTAATTGGTCCAAAATTTTGCCGTGCGTATCATCACAGGTACAAGGAAATTCGATCATATTACGCCAGCTCTGAAAGAGCTGCCCAGGTTTTCTGTTAATTAAACAACGTTTACAACTTCGCGACGCCCTTTTAACGTTTGTAATCACTTTAAAACTCGTATTGAGGTTTCCCAACGCTCAACCCGGAATTCACAGCTTTTGAATATTCCATTGTATAAAACAGCCACTGGACAGAAAACTTTTTATTATCGAGCAGTGGACACGTGGAACAATCTTAGTCAAAACTTAAAAACTTTGGAATCTGTGTCCTCTTTTATATTTCATTCTAGATCAAGATTAATTAAAGAATTTTTAAATAGTAGACTAATAGTAGCTGATTATGTACATATTTAATTTCTATCATTGTTAACTTATACACATTTTATGCGTTGTCTTTTAATTAAGACTGTTTAAATTTTAGTTGAATTTCTTATCTATTTATTTGTTGTAAAATTTATTTGTAATTAGTATATTGTCACTGAAAAGACCCGGGAAGGGGAGTGTCAATAAACTATTCTGTTGTATGTCGTATCGCCCTACGCCATTGTTTCGTCATGTATGGAACTTGCTCGCCTCTGTTTAAGTGGGGCATGCTCATCCATATATCACCGGAGATCGGTGCATGCACACGCCGGGAGCCGTCATTTTGGTGAAGGGACTAAATCCTGTCCGTTCTTGCAGTTTGCTTTCGAAAGCCATACACCCTGCGCGCAGAAGTTTCACGTCCGAAACACAGTAAGTGGCCAAATCTCACTGGATGTCGAACCGAGCACCTCTGGCAACCTGCTAGTATTACCAACGTTCAAAGTCCGCCTTGCCCGCAGTAGACATGGTGTCGGGACAGTACGCCGCCTTGGGGGGAAGCTCTCCCGTGTGGTTAGCACGCTCTGGTGTATTCCACAAATGTGGAGAAATCTTTGGGATCGAAGTTGAATGTGTCCGTCATTTTAAAGAGGGGCACGGTCAGGAACGACAGCGAGGGTTTCCTGATAAGTAATCCTTAAGTAGCGCACAACTTCCCTTTCCAACACCATACGCCTTGAGTTTCGCCAGCACCAAATCATGTTGAAGAACATCGAATGCTTTAGATAGATCCATAGACACTACGGCAACCAGTTCCACTCTATCGCGCATGCTCCTCCAATCCTCAGTCAACTCAAGAGTGCCGTCTCACAACTACAGAACTTTTTATAAGAGCTGACGAAATCCGACAGAATCACACTGTAAAAATCACGCATCTGCGTAGCTAACAGCCTCTGAGATATATTGTTAAGCACAGGTAAGACTGTAACAGTTGTATAGTTTACTTCATTAAATTTACCGCCTTTTTTAGACAAAGGCGTTACCTGACCAATTTTCCAAGCCATAGGGTAGCAACCTTCTTCGACAGGGGCGTTAAAAATGTTTGTAATAGGTTTAGATATCACAGTTGCCGATTCCTTACCAAGACTTGGCGGCATCACATCATGACCACACGATTTGCGAGTGTTAATCTCCAACAACAATCTTTCAACCTGCGCTTCATATGCATTCTGAAAATCAAAACAAAGTGGCGTGTTTCATGTCCCTGCTATGTTCACAAATGGCGGAGATTCTTGGGTGGTTTTCAAAGTCTTTGCCATTATTGTTTTTATGCATCAGCACAGCGCTATCATCAATTTGAATAAAGTAGTTATTGAAGAACTCTGCGATTTCTTTCTTTTAAGTTCTGACCACGTCATTTTTCACAAGAATTACGTCATCAGCTTGCTTTGTTTTGCTGTGAAGAAAAGGGCGGTACGCGTTCCAAAACTCTCGAGGGTTTTCATGGCCAGTTGACTTTTTCCAAAAATACTCCTTTATCGCCTTACTTCTTAAAGACTTGCATTTATTACGCTGAGTTTTGTGAAGACTATAATTTGTGTCCCTGTGGTCTTTGGTAAATTTCCGCCATAATTTGTTACGATGTCGTTTCGCCCTACGCCATTGTTCCGTCATGTATGGAACTTGGTTGCCTCTAACAACACTCTGTTTAAGTGGGGCATGCTCGTCCATAATATCACCGTACAAAGGCATAAAATTTATCATTCACGTTATCAAATGTCCATAATTGAAAAAGATTCCATTTGCAAATCTTGCATAAATTTCTGCTAGTTGAATGTTTTCAGGCTTTGAAAACATATTTTTCGAGAGTGCAATCTTAGCATCGATGACCGTAAGACAGTAAAGACTAATCTGATCTGCGTGTCCACCACATCAGACATCAGACTTTTTTTCTTGTTGTTTGTCAGAATTAAATCTATAAGTGTCTCAGAACATTTTGTCTTTCGGCTAGCTTTAGTAATCAGACAATCGAGATTAAAATTGTCCAGGAGATCTAACAGGCTTCTGCCATCCCCGGGTGGCTTATCTGGGTCTAGTATATCCATCTTCGGCATAGAAAACAGTGTCAGTAACAGTGGACATCGTTTCGAAAATTGACGAAAGCTCACTTGTCCACTGAGATTTCGGAACAGATGGCGGTCTGTAAATACCAACAACTGAAATGCAGGCTTTTCCCAGTTTAATCTTGATAACAATCGACTAGGTCCTGAAAGTCGAAAGTCCAACAACCGTTCAAGAGCACGCCGCAATCCGTGAACTAAAGCACGGCCGATGTTCTGACGATATACGCTCTACTGTCCGTGTTGTTGTAAACGGGTTCATGCAATCCCATGGTGTCGGAACGTCGTTAGACGAGCAGTTCTAGCATAAATTCAAAACGTCCGCCACCCACTTGCTCGGTCGGAACCGTGCTGTTGTTGTCACGAGGTTCCAGGAACCCTTGACCAAAGCCGGCGTGAACCCTTGAGCCGGATGGTACGTGAACAAGCTCAGATGCAACGCCAATTCCATTGCAAATGCAAAATACAACCATTTGATAATCTGTTCATGTTGTCCTTCAGCAGCATGATTAAAATATATATAAAACTGTCCAATTTAGGCCTTAAACTGCTGTTTAAAAGTAAAACTAAAATCCAAGCTTTCGCCGCTCAACGGCATCATCAGGGATGAGGAAATTTTCCGCGTGAAATGTGTAAAATATGTGACGTATGTATGAAAGCTATAGAAATAAACTTATGAGTAGAATACAAAGCTCTAATGATGGAGTGCATCTAAACAAAGGACCTCTAAAAGCGATCAGGAATCTTTTCTAAAATAAAATATTAAAATAGAAGGTCTGCGAATTCAGTACAATTCTTTTCGGGAATTGAGTGTGGGCTTGTACTTTGTAATGTAAAATGCTTCATAGAGGCGTAGATTAGCGGGGTCGTTTTCGCTCATAATAATCTTGACCCCAATGCCTTTGTAGTCTTTTTTTCTGGCAGGAATAGATATGTTTTTTAACAGAGGAGTTTTCGTTATTGATATGTTCTCTTACGCGGTCGTGGATGAAGCGTGTCATGCTATCAATATATTGTTGATCGCAGCTAGCGCTGTTGCACGTGAGCTGGTACACTGCATTCTTCGTGAATACAATCCGGTGTTAGACGTAAGGCATTTGTATCTCATTTTTGTAGCGCATTTGCACTCCGTGGATGTGTGGGATAGGGCTTGTCTGAGCGTGTCGGATTTGTGGACAATGCGTACTGCGATGTTTTCTTTTCTAAAAATTTGATGCTGTGATTGAGTCGTTGTTTGATGGTGGCCAAAGACTCGCTGTTGCGGAATATTTTCTTCACAAGGACGAATTCTGCTCGGCCCAAGCCTAGTTTCAATAATCTGTTCATTTTGTCCTTCAGCAGCATGATTAAAATATATATAAAACTGTTCAATTGAGGCCTTAAACTGCTGTTTAAAAGTAAAAACTAAAATCTAAGCTTTCGCCGATAAACGCCATCATCAGGAATGAGGAAAAATTCCGCGCGGGCTATATATATGCAAAGAACTTGTAGGGTGAAATGTGTAAAAGATGTGACGTATGTATGAAAGGTATAGAAATAAATTTGTGAGTAGAATATAAAGCTCTGATGATGGAGTATCTCTAAACAAAGGACCTCTAAGAGCGTTTAGGAATCCTATCTAAAATAAAATATTAAAATGTTAAAATCTACGCCTCTATGAAGCATTTTACATTGGAAAGTACAAGCCCACACTTAATTCTCGAGAAGAATGTACTGAATTCGCAGACCTTCTATTTTAATATTATATCTCAGAAACGATTCCTAAGCGCTTTTAATTTTAGAGGTCCTTTGTTTAGAGACACTCCATCATCAGAGCTTTGTATTCTACTCACGAGTTTATTTCTATAGCTTTCATACATACGTCACATCTTTTACACATTTTACTCATCCTTGATGATGCCGTTGATCGGCGAAAGCTTGGATTTTAGTTTTTACTTTTAAACAGCAGTCTAAGGCCTAAATTGAACAGTTTTATACACCCGTTTGACCTCTTCGGTCCCGTTCCATCGGAACCTCTCTGCCGTCCTTCTCTTCACGGTCATCGACCCCACCGTAACGTCACGATACAGCGTCCGTCCCACCGGTAAATCTCTCAGAATACGTTGTTCCACTGTCCGGGTGATTTTCTTGACAAATTCCACGCCGGTCGCCGAAGGAATCAAGTCGTCCACTCGGACTAGTCCGTTGACTCTCTGGCTCTCTTTCTCCTCATGGAAATCGTGGTGATCGATCGAATAAGTAAGTAAGTAAGTAAGTAAGTAAGTAAGTAAGTAAGTAAGTAAGTAAGTAAGTAAGTAAGTAAGTAAGTAAGTAAGTAAGTAAGTAAGTAAGTAAGTAAGTAAGTAAGTAAACTTTATTTAAACACGGAAAACCATCAGTTAAGCTCAAAAAAGTAAAAGAAAACGCTTTACAACTGCTTCACACGATTGCCGTGCGAGAATACTTGCTTGATTGTGCGTTTGAACTGCCCAATAGAGTCAGCATTTCTTAAGTATTGGGGAAAATTGTTCCACAAACAGTTACGTGAAACTTCGTTTCAAATAATTAGTATTTGGCTTGGGCAGAGTAAGTTTACCTTCTAAGTTTCTCAAGTTCTATTCAGCATCTCGTTGACTGAAAAGGCGTTGAAGGTCTTCCGGGGCAAGATCGTGAATTGCTCTATACATAATTAGTGCTTTCTGTTTTTTACGTCGAAGAGACAGCTTCTCCCACTTAAGAGTATCGAGAAGGAGGTTGGAGCTCGTATCAAAGGGTAATTTAGTAATTACCCTAGCTGCGCAATTTTGTAATTTTTGCAGCTTATCACTTGACTGGCCACTTAAGCAGTTCCAAACAGGATTGCAATAATCAAAATGCGGTAATATTAAAGCGTTATAAATTTGAAGCACAGTATTAGCTGAGATAAAGTGCTGTATTCGTTTTAAGGCTCCCATAGCTGAGGAAACTTTCCTGCATGTTTCGTCTACAGGATTTGACCAAGAAAGCCGATCATCAATGGTAAAACCGAGGGATTTAGTGCGATCTACTCTCTTGATCATTTCGTGAACAATTCGTATATCAACCTCGTCACATTGAGTGCTTAATCTCTGCCTGGATCCAATTATCATTAACTCGGTCTTAGCCACATTTAAACTCAACCTGTTACAATTAAGGTTACTGAGTTCAGGAGCTAATGCTAGTTTAAGCTCTGTTAAAGTTTTTGCAGTTAGGGTTATATTGGTTTCGTCAGCAAACATTCTCGGGGAAGTCTCCCGGAGGCAGTTAGGAAGATCTATACAAAAATTTGGTTTTATCAACGGAGTTGATAATGTAAATTGGCCACCGTACAGAGATTCTAAAAGCTGACGTTTCGAGCGTTAGCCCTTCGTCAGAGCGAATCGAGGGATTATGGGTTACGTGTAGTTTTTATAGTAGAGTAGGAGCTACGCTATTGGTGGTAACATGGCAACGTGAAAAATAGGAATATATTAGTTAAACGAAAAGCGTTCGTTAGGTAGATCGTTAATATACATTAAAAATAGCAAGGGACCTAATATGCTGCCTTGCGGAACCCCACAAGTAATAGTGCGAGGAGTCGACAGTGTTCCATTTACATTACATCTTTGGGTACGATTGCTTAGGTACGATTGAAACCAAGTGATAGTTTCCTGGTCGGCCCCAAAGTATGACATCTTGCGTAAAATGATTTCATGGTCGATAGTGTCGAATGCCTTTTTAAGGACAATGAAAGTTTTTCAAGCAATTTTGAGACTACTGGGATAACGGAGATAGGGCGATGGTTATTTTTGTCTGATTTTGAGCCTTTTTTAAAGATCGGTGTCACCCTAGCCAATTTCCATTCAGTTGGATAGATTCCCGTGAGGATTGATTCTGTAAATACGTCTGTTAGTGAGGGTGCAACAATACTAGCTGCCATTTTTAATAACTTACTAGGGATCTTGTCAAGGCCAGTGGCTTTCTTTTCATCGATTTTTTTCAACAGGTCTAGAACAATGTCGATACTCGGAGTTTTTAAAGAAAACGAATTATCAGAGGGCGACAAGAATGATTCAGCGTCAACTTCTCCAACGGGAATATCACGAGCTAGCATTTTCGCAATGTTAGTGAAATGCACATTGAAAGCTTCCGCTATATCATCGGCGTTATTTATAGTTCTATCATTAGCTTGGATTTCCAAAATATTGGACGACTTACAACTACTCTGTGAGCTAAGCTCGTTAATAAGATCCCAAGTTTTACGTGGATTGCAGATATCCATGGTTGGGATGAAAGTGATGGGTGACAGGGTCGATGGGAATGTCTTTGGGAGCCACGGGAACGGTAACCAATGGAACGTTTCAACGGAACGGTTCGAGGTAAGCACATGCCCTACAACCCCATTTCCTATTATTCGTCATCGTGCCAGACGCGACCTTTGGGTAACCCTGCCTTAAAACCAGACAGTTCATTGTCTAGAAACTCGGTCTGCTGCAAGTCGCTAGACAGCGTGGCGTAAAAGACGACATCCATTATCACTCTTTAATTTTTTCCCGTCATTTTCATAAGGCCGATCGAGGCACCCAACTGTCATATTTCGTCGGCCAAACCAACCATCGGGCTTCGACAGCTTGTTCACGTAGTTGTAAGATCTTTTACACTTGGAGCAGAGCCTCGTCAGGCAAGGTTCGTAAAAACTGCTTTCCATGGGAGTGCCGTCCCATTCTTCCAGCTTGTAGGTGACCACGCGTCTGGGCACCACCCGTCGAACCACAAAGACGTCTTTCGTCCAGCCAGGCAGATAGCGTTTCTTGAGGGACGATGTTTCTTACTCAAACGCGCACGATCGCACGCCTTGACCTGGGGCCAGGGAAGTCGTTTCGAGCGTTTCCAGTTCGTTGTCTTCCATGACGTCTCGTTGGGCCATGCCGATACCTCGATGCCGACTCTGGTTGTAGCCGTTGGGGTAAGACGTTCAGGTACGCTCGCGTATTTCGAGCGGTAAAATACTGATACATGCGTTCTTTCATGGTGCGATTAAACCGTTCAACCACCGAGGCTTTGGCATCCCCGTGCATCGTAAAGTGATGGATGCCTTCTTGTTCCAGCGTCCGAAGAAACGTCGCATTGTAAAACTCTTTGCCGAGATCGATCTGTAAACGTTGGGGTTTTCGTCCTTGTCGTAACACCTTTTCACCTTGTTCTTCACGGGGACGGCCCACGCGTATCGATTCCCTCCACGCCATCGTCTCAGGGATTGCATGTCCACCAGATCGGCTTGCTATTGCTCGTCCTTGTGAAACGCAAAGACCGAGAGCGTCTCGAACCGGACGATGCAGTTATTCCTTTCGGGCTTCGTTGAGTTTGAGCCCTTGGGCCTTGGCGTAGCGGGCCACGGCACCTAACGCACCGGCGCCTGAGGATCCGTGTACGCATTCGCGACGGGGGCGATGGCCCGGCGGCGTTTGCGTTGGCGTTTCGACATGTTTTGGTGACTACTCAATGGGTCATCACTACCGGTACGTCCTGCGGATGACGCTTTTCAAGGGTTTGTCACATTCGGGTCCAAGTGTCGTCGTCAACCAATGCATGTAAACGACAAAATGAGGCCACTGATACTCGATCATGGTTTCGAACGTGGCCAGGGCATCGATGGGTTCGTCGGTGGGAAATCTGTACCATCGATCACCTCCCAACACGTGGATCAATTGCCGACACAATCAAGTAATCAGCGTGCAACGGACTAGTTGTCCGAATTCACGATAAGGGAGTTGGGCCAAATGGGCTACATCAGCTCTCAACACCTGTCGTCCGAGCTTGGCGCCCGACCTACTCGAATGACACAGACCGACATTTCCTTTCACACCTTTGAGTTATAGCTTTTTAAATAGACCTGAAGATCGTGACATTTCAATTTCAAGAATACAAGAACGCAACGGTCCTGTGTCGTGTCCGTTCTAATTTACGGCACATTTCCAACTCTTCTTGTTTACGGACGTGTTTCTTTTGAGCCAGCCATGGCTGCCTCTTCATCAACTTGTCCAATTCCGTCTTGAACCCTTCCTTGGGCATCACCCTCGTGGTGTTCTCATCTAACTCTCCGTCCACTTCAGCCAGCCAATCGGATTTTTCCTCCCGTTCTCCCCTCCAACTACTCTTTCTGGCTCCCTCCAATCGACGCACAAAGATCGGGTCGGACCAGGGTTGGTCCAACCATTGGAAGAACCGACAGAGTGGGTTCTGGTGGCACACCAAGAAGAGGCTACCTACATTGGGCGAGTAAGGATTGACGGTCCGTACCACTTTACTCTTCTCCCCACAAAGACAGGGCCAAGGTCCTTTCGTGACGTCCGGGTGGAGTTGCTTTCGGGCTACAGGCTCCCACGCTTAGGCTTTCTCCTAACCTACCACCCAGAACGGATATGTCTTGTCGAATGCCAGGCAGTACACGTAAGGAACGTTGATCTTAGAAAATCCCTCGACCAAAGGCGTCTCTTTTAACGGACACAAGATAGGTTGATACGTTGGGTCTGGAAATGGTTGTGGAGGTGGTGGTGGTGCTGGCTCTGGTAAAGGCACAATCAAGGGCTCCCGTTTTTCCTCGGGTTCTGCGGTTGTTGCTGGCTCAGCCGGGTTGACGACCACCGATCCTTGTGGAGGCCAAAAGGATTCTACCATCTCTTCGTAGCCGGGAAAATCGTCCAAGCACGGTACGGTTGGTGCTGCGGTGAACGGCACGGGCTGTGACTAAGCAGAGAGGTGAGGCTTTCTAGGAAAAAAAGAAATAAAACATGAGTATCCTTAACGATAGCACCCTTCAGGTGAGGGTTGAAGGGTAACTCACCAAGCTCCCTCACCATGGGTCGCATCTTCTCCCGGTGCTCTCTCTATCTTCGCCTTCTTCCTCAAAGTAATATCTTGCAATTCGGGTGGCAGGACGTCCCAGTAGCTCCCTATGTTGCAATGGGGCCCCGGTCTTTGGTGTGCCCTTTTATCAGAACAACACGGAACAATCCAGAGCCGATCCTAGGGTCGCTGGGTCTCCTGGGGACAAACCCCCTTCATAGTATTCCCTCGGACAGCGGAGGTCTGGGATCTTCCTTCAAAAGGATTGGCGTGTGGGAAAACGTCATTTTCCAACATGGTGAAAGACCGACAAACCGATTTGGAAGAACGTCATGCATTTGTCAAGATGTGGAAATGGGCTAGTCCCGATAAGGTCCAGGCCCAGAAGAAACCATGACGAGAGAGACACAAGCAACGCAAGCTTCAAACCAGACCCGTCCTCTTACCAGCTCTGGTCAACCCAGCCAAGAAAGCGGCCGTGCGTCATCAACAGGATCTGGAATTAAAGCGTCGGTACCGCCAACGACGCTGTGAACAACTTTGTGAAAAAGGCCGGAGTGACCATCGTGATCATTGCGAACAAATCCTGGAGAAGAAACGACATCGATCCCGGCGACGCCGGGTCCAGCGTCAGCATGAGCTCTTGACACTGACGGGAACCCTGGCGGTACACAAGGAGCATCGGGATCTCTTAATCCAGGCTCGGAGGCGTTGGGATCGGGCCCATACTAAGCTCTTGACGTTGACGGGGACGTTGTCAATGCTCGTGGACTACCAAGATCTTTTCGGGTAAGCACGGAGGCGACGGGTCCAGCAAATCGAGAGAGCGTGTCGCCAACAGACCCTGGAACGCCAGCGACGATATCGCCAACAACAGCCTGGAACAAAATCGTGAGGCTGTCCGGCGTTACTATCGTCGCCATCTCCATCAAATCCGCGAAAGGTAGAGGGTGTATCGAGCGAACCATCGCGAGCAATACCGCCAAAGGCAACAGGACTACCGGGAGACACGGAAGAGACACTAGGATGAGGAGAGGCAATAAAATCGTGGAGCAGTTTCGAGCCTCCTATGATCTTCTCCAACCAACAGGCACGGCGGTGATGGCGTGTCATCGTGGCCTTTGGGTAACTGCACGAAGTGCGTGCTCGCTTTAAGGACTGCTCCGTCCCGCATTATCTATGTCACCAGTGGCGGATAGCTTGTTTGTAAGTATGGCCTCCGACCTCCCACGCCTCCGTATTTGAGAGAAGGTTTGGCCCGTTTGAACCGATTCGTTGCTCCTCCTGCATCCCCGTCATGCTCGTCGTCGTGCTTCGACCTGTCGAAGACCGCCGCTCTTTTGGATAATCTCTGGCTTCGCGCCTGTCCGTCGTCCCTCTCTTCCGACGTGGTGGTGGAACTGGACGATCTGGTCCCACCGCCTCCCGAACCCTTCCAACGCTCTGAATACTTGGCTCCACGACGGACTCTTCCGGTGGATGAGACCGTCACCGATGTGGAGGCGAGCAGCTTACGACAGATACGGATCCATCGGTCTTGGACCGAAACCTGACAGGAAGAGGACCGGGAACAGAGGTTCCAAAACATTTTAAACGAGGTCCTAGAACGTCCCGGCCCTGACGTGGAGTTGTCTCGTGCGGCCAGTCAATGCCAACGTGAAGATCTGGTTGAATCTTGTGATAAGGCGGCGGAATTTTTCGCAGAAACAACGTCCCTGGATTTTCTGGCGGAACTGAGCGATCTTGACGAGGATTAAAAGCTGCGGGGTGCTTGTAAGGGGCACCAGAGTCCAAAACTCGATGTAATTCTTCCTTTTTTGTAAATAGTGCACATAGTTGCTTGTTTCTATCATTAAAATCATTTTTTGATGCCATTCTTTCTCCTTTTTTTGTCCGAGTGGGGTCTGGGTCCTTTTCCCGCCTTTTTCCTTCTTGGGATTATCGATGACGTCATTTCTTCTCCACCAATCCCGTGGCCTGACCTCTTGTATCTTCACCGACCCTTGCCCTCCCTAACGATGGTGAAGTCACATAATAACTGGTCTTGACCATTATCACTGAGTGAATATTTATTCAATCGCTGTCTTATTTCGTGAATAATAAGCGCGCCCGTGACCACATTTCACTACCGGTTAATTGAACCTTTCATGGAGACTATAACTATCATTGAATTTTACTTTAAATGTATACTATCAATTATTCGACCTCTTCTGTTCAATCTAGATGAGTATTTGACCATTTGGGAAGTTTTCTTCAAGGCGATCAGTTAACCTTGAGAACTCGAACTTCTTTTTACCAGAAAGTCGAATTCCATCTCGTGTTATTCGTTTTGCCATTCAAGTTTTCCTTTGTAGTTTTTGTGCATATTTAATTCGATAGCTCTTTGAACCTTTTCCATCACCTGCAATTTACAAGAACTCAAACCTCTTCACCTCACGGCGAGAACATCGTTAATCCTTTTAAATGATTTAATGTTATAGGTCGCATATCTAATGTTCATTTTTATTCCTAAACGAAAACTGAATTTTTAGATTGTTGTTATCGCTGATCAGAAAACGTTAAAAAAGATCAGAATTTACCGAAACTCAGTGACAATCTGGGCTTGTTCAAAAACTGATTAATTAACGGCAAATTAATTTGCAAGGAGGTTCCAAAACCGTCATTCTCCCATAGTCATAGACAAAATATCTTCATTGGTTGGTAAATAAAATAAACATTCACTTTTTTTATTGTACGTATAGGCTGTTAATTAAGTATACATGCAGTTGTTCACTTATGGAAGATTGTCGCCTCTCTTTACTAATATTCGTTTGAACGATGTAACTGTAACAATAACGTAAGTTGTTTAAAAAATTGAAACTATTTTTGTAATGATTTGAAGTTAAGTGATATCAAATCATAACCTTGTCTTGGATTGCCTGGAACATCGTTAGGAGTATAGGTTGATTGTGATGACCGTTTTCCGTCAATCGCCCACTTTTGCTTTTTCCATTGAAATCAACAATGGCGAACCGTGAAATCGTTTTCTCAGTCGTTCGTGCGGAAAGGTCTGAAAGCGGTTTGTTCAACAAGGGATAACAGAATGTGTACAATGAACATTTGAGTTCGATAAGATACATTTCACTCGTTGTTCTCTCGATTAGCTCAATTCTATCAAGAACGCACTGAACATCGTACGAGAAATTGCTGATTCAAAGAGTGGAATTCACGCTTCTCGGAGTTTAAGGGTGACGAGACCTATAATGTTCTCTCCAAAAAATGGAGCCTGCTTAGAGGTCGATAGAGTGATGAATGATGACCAGCAACAAAAACCGCCAGACGTCATGGTGAGCCGTGTGGCCATTGCTGGGCAGATACAAAACTCTCTCGCCTCGCTCTTTCTTCCGTCAAAAAACAAACTTGCGTCCGCAATGACCTCTAAGTGACAGTTCCTTGTAAGGAACTTAGTTCATTCTGTTTGAGAAAACATGTTTTTAACATGTTCCTCCAAAATAGAAACTTGTCATCTCACTCGGCTGTCAAATACATTCGGGCATTGAATAGAGATAGTACAAAAGCTTGACTTCTAGAAACACAGGGTCATTCGATTCGGCTTCGCTGGACAGCAATTACTTCTGAAATGGCGACAATTTTTTTTTGCCCCTCGGAGACCAAGAGACGAATCAGGCTTTCAGGTGTGTGTGGATCACTGAACAGCGCTGAATTCAAACAGCCCTAGCTCGATATGTTTCGCTATGAGCTACCGTGGTCCCGTTAAAGTCTTCGAGGCATAGAATCATAACAGATATAGTGTCACTTTTTTTCGGCGTTGCACAGCGGTCAGACTGCTGTTCGTAGCTTGCGAGATTAAAAATGCGCAAGGTGTATTTTTGGATTTGAACTGGATTTGACCTTGGTGATTCCGAAATAATTCAGACACACCACACTTTCACAGACACTGTTTCCAGAGATGCACTCTGTAAATGATGGCTTTTTTTCTTTCTCTTTTCAGATAACCATGAAAGAAAACAAACTTGCTTTCTTTTTGCTGCTAGTGCTTGCATTTGAGATTCTGTTTTACACAGCTACCGAAGCTCGCTCTCGTGGGTTTTTGGAAGATAGATCGTGCTCGTCGCTTCCTTCGGGTGTGGCATGGGTCAACAATTGGCGTCAAGATTTCACATTCGAGTGTCAAAACAGTAAGAGACAATTTAATAATCTCCTCATGTTATTTCTTCTACTAGCATTCAGTTTCTAGCAAGCAATGCAAGGAGCACCTCGATTGAAATACAAATATCACAATATTGCATTATTTTCTCATGCCTTGAGTCTCTAAAATAAATTACTTGGCACGTAAAGGGGGCGAAGTACGGAAGGTTGCTTTGAGGGCCATCTCAATCAATTGAGCTCCTGAAACAGGCTACACACGTCCAGTTGGGGTGCAGGGATGGGGCAGTGGTGAGAGCACTCGCTTCCCACCAATGTGGCCCGGGTTCGATTCCTCGACTCGGCGTCATATGTCGGTTGAGTTTGTTGGTTCTATTCTCTGCACCGAGAGGTTTTCTCGGGGTACTCCGGTTTCCCCTCTCTTCAAAAACCAACATTTGACTTGATTTGCGTTGATTGTTAATTTCACTTTACTTTATGTTGATAGCCTTTGATAACCTGAACTTGTTTTTATTCCATTACAGGTTATTCTATAAGAACCTGGCGCAGTCAACACCGAAACTGCCAGGAAGATCGCATCCACTACTTTGAATGCTCGCACTGTCCGATGCGCAACCAACATAATGACTGTTCTTACACAGCAGACTTCGGAAACGAATATGATAAAACGCTGTCGTTCAAATGCCCTCTCAATGGCTTTGTCACCAGAGTCAGCAGCACCTACAATTCGTATTATAAAGATCGCAAGTAAGGATTGACCGCCGTTTAGATGTGTCGCTTGGCTGAAATTTTGGCCAAAAACGTTTATAGTGCTTTTCTTGATAGAAAGACAATGATAAAAACTCCAAAGATTTGTCTCCTATTTAGAAGTGTTGACTAGAAGTAGGGTCTAGTTCTTCAAACCGAAACCTTCAGCCCAGCCCTCTTCCCCACATTTAAATGTTAACTCCCTGAAAGTGAACCAGATAAGCCAAATTTTGAAACCCTTCACTGCTTTAAACACTAAATCGAGATTTCGTCGTCTTCTTCCTCCTTTCAAAGGGTAAAGAATAATGTTTTATGAATTCCTAGATTCTCAATTGAAACGATGTTTATGTGAATTTCTTTCGATGTTTAGCGATATCTTTCTTGTGCATCACTACGCACATCGATTCTGATTGGTCAAAAACTCTCGCCAAATCAGTTTCATGTATACGTATTCAAAGCAAAAGTCAAATCAGCTTATTTATGAACTTTCTAAAAAGGGATTTTTATCTTTTGGGGTGTGGTTTAAAAATAGAGGCATGGCTTTTTGGGGGGTATGAAAACAAAACATCATTGGTAGATTGATCTTTTCCTCCTACCTTTCACCTTTCTCTTCTTTCCCGATTATCCTCACTCCAAGTACTATTACTGCGACCCCCTGACTAAAAATCCTACTTACAATTTTTCCTTTTACAGTAAGTCTGATCTTTCTGCCTAAGTTCAAACCACTGCACTTGATGTATCGTCCGATTACTATCCCAGAGCTTTCTCCACTGAGCCACCGGGAAATGATTTCAAGTCCCACTCTTCCGTCGGATAACATTCGTAGTAATTTGCATAATCATAAGCGGGCAAATTCAAAATATTGCCTGCGATGTACTATACTTCATAATTTTTGCATTGAACATAAAGAAAAAAGACCATAATAGGCCTTTTTCGATATATGAAAAGGAAAAGGAAAGTGGATGATATGCAAATATTTTTTATTTCTGTCATCACTGCCTCACTATCAAGCTAAATATTTGATATTTCGACAATGGCTTATTTGTCCCGAAATCCCAGGAGTCATGTCAGAATATTCATAAAAAGCGAACAGGGCTTACATTTCATCACAATCTCCTACAAAATATGGCTTCAAACTGCGACTATTCCACTCCAAATTGTGTAGACAAAATGGAATTTCTTTCTGCGCTGAACAGCCTTCAAGAACAGCAAAAGACCAGGAAATCTGAATTACTTTATTCGTAGACGACAATTTCTATGAGCGAGCAAAAACACATCTCGTCGCTAAAGAAAAAAAGAATTCAGATGGAATTGAGAAGGTCATGACAAAATCAGAGGTTCATACCATCAAGCGCAAAAAGTGGACGGTGTTTTCGAACAACCAAATCATTACTTGCGACAACAAGGTAGTTCTTTCCAAGAGTCAGCTTCATGAAAATCTCTTGTTTGCACACAACAGAGTTGCAAATAGAGGGCGACGAAAAACAGAACACTGGGTGAAACAGAACTTTGCTGAAGTCAGCCAAAGGGTTATTAACCTCTTTGTGAGCTTATGTCGTCTGCATGCAAAACACAAACCAATTACCAGTAGGATCAAAGAGGTAATCAAACCATTACAAGCACCGTCATTTTTGTCAATGCTGGAGGTTGGACTTTCGTAATTTGCCGTGCACATGTCGAAATCCTCAAAAGTGGGTGATTAACCTCATCGATCATCGTTCAAAGTTAGTCAATTCACATCCCTTACATGCAAAATCAGCAGATGAAGTTCTCGATGCTTTAAAGAATTACTTCTTTTCCTATGATGATACCGGACAAAAATTATTACAGACAATGGAAATGAATTTTGCAATGCGAAACTCAAATCATTTTGCGAGGAAAATCAAATCAAGCTGTACCATGGAGCGGCAAGAACTCCAACCACACAAGGGTCTTGTGGAAAGAAGAAACAAAGCATGGAAATAACATATGGGGCCAATAATTATGGGGTAAAATAACAAGAATATTGAAAGATGGTGCCAATACACAATGCAGGCTTCATATACTATGAACATCACGCTCCATCATCATCATCATCATCATCATCAAGTCTCATCGCGCCAGTAGGAGCATAAGGGCCTCCACGCTGTCTGAACAACACGCCCTGTCTTGTGCCACCACATTGGCTACTTCCCAGCTCTTCCACGACTGTTCTTCCCCAAGTAGTTTTTGGTCTTCCTCTCGCCCTCCGGCCTTCAGGAGTCCATCTTAATGCTGTAAAGCAGTCTTTCTCACCCTCTCTCCTTAGTATGTGACCTAGCCAGTTCCACCTTCTTCGCCGCACCTCAAAACGTATGTCATTGATCTCAGCCAACTCAACCACCCGCTTGTTTGTCACTTTCTGCTGCCATCTAATCCACATTATCCGTCTCAGGGACTGGCAGTGGAAGCTATTTAGTTTCCGTTCATCGTTCTTGGTGATTTTCCACGTTTCACAGCCATATAGTAGGACAGGTCGAACTAGAGTCTTGAATAGGCGTATCTTGGTTCTCCTTCCTATTCCTCTAGCTGCCCAGACTCTCCCTAGTCTCTGGAATGCGCCACCTGCCTTCTGTAGACGGTGCATAATGTCTTTGCTACCTCCACCCACCTTGTCTACAATAGCCAGGTATGTAAACTCCTCAACGTCATCCACTTCTTTGCCATCAACCACAATCTTCTTGCTGATACTAGGACACACAGTCCTCAGAGTCTTGCATTTTTTCGCATTAAGTTTGAGTCTTACTCTGCAGCTGGTTGCGTCCTCAGCCAATCTCCCAGTCTTTTCATGCAAGTAAGTCATTAAATTACAGTAGTACAATGTCATCTGCGAAATCAAGGTCCTCCAGCACTGTTGTGAAATTCTATCTTATCCCTCTTCTCTTGCCTGCCGTTGTCTTTCTCATGACCCAATCCAAGCACAGTTAGAATAGGAATCCTGACATCAAGCAGCCCTGTTTTACCCCAGACTTGATCATAAACCAGTCGGATGTCACACTCCCATCGACAACTGCGCAATCAAAGCCCTCGTATATACCCGCTATCACTCTCACCATCTTGTCTGGTATCCCATATACCTTCTCATGATATTCCATATGCTTTCTCTGTGAACAGTCAAAGACTTTTTCAAACTCTACAAAGTGCACGTACAGACCCGCCCTCCACTCATTCGCCTATTCTAAGATGTTTCTAAGTATAAAAATCTGCTCAGTTGTACTTTTCTTGGGTCGAAACCCAGCCTGTTCCTTTCGAAGGTTCTTCTCCACACCTTTCGTGATCCG
>BLFP01001463.1:264332-269332 GCA_014634505.1 Montipora efflorescens
ACGTAGTTTTAATTGGAATCGAGGCCTGATGTAGATCATCGTACAACGTGAAAAAACGGTGAATTATTTTTGACTGTTATGCTTGTTAATTTGCAGCTGCTTCTTACGGAACAGTTACAATTTTGAAAATGATTTAAACACGAATTCTGTTCTTCTTCTGGCTCTCCTCACAAGCCGCCTTAGCCGCCATCTTTCTTTCGATATTAAACCAATCAGAGTTCATGTGAGAAAAGCACCAATCAGCGATCTTTTTAGTTCACTGTGTGCCAGGGTCTTCTCAAGACCCGCCGCCATATTGAAAGCCGAGAAGACCCTGGGAACGAGGTTGCTCTGGGCGAGCTCCGTTTGCTGGGATACAAATAATACCACATTTACTTGGGATATTTTGGCCAAGCCCTGATGGGCTAGGCCGTTTATTGAAAATCAGCATGGTAACCTATGAAATACCCACATATAGAAGACATGATCCCAGCAAAGGTGAGGGGACACACAGCCCTGAGCAAGGAACGAGTGAAATGGCCCCCCACCCGAGGCCAGAGCAAAAACCCTTGCCAACACAAGAAGAAGGTTACGCTACAAAAGACGAAAGAAATTTCACTACATGGCCCCTGCTCATGTAGTCATCTTAGCAAAAGAATAATAATAATGAAACTTGCATGATAAAGCAGAAGTACAATAAACAAAACCTGACCATTGCAAACTAAACAGACTTACAATTTACTGTAGTAATAAAGAGAGATAACTGCATGGCCCCTTAGCTACTCACACAGACACCAAACTGAGAAGGGTAAGATGATCATGTTATAGCAATCGACACGTAACCTAAGTAAAGTGTATTACAATAAAAAGAATAATTTATATTGTAATAAAATTGCCAAATTCTTTAAATATAATTTACAAGTATTTCAGGAGTGCAAACAGCGCCACCTGAAAGTTGGCCAATTACTCATTATGACCCACTTTAAGTAAAAAACCTATTGCTTTGTTTAAAAGTCTTGATGGGTGACTAAAGTATCATGTGATATTGACAAGAGCAGATTAGTGTAAAGGCAAAACAAGACCCTAGTTATAAGTGACCCACTAAAAAAAACACAGTACTATACGATGACTACATGGCCCCTGCTCACACAGTCGGAAGAATTAATAATAGGTGTAATGAACCATGAAGGAAACCACATGCATGGACACAGCCAATGATTTGTTAAAGTGCACCTAAAGCCAAATATTTTTTGTTCCTAATGTAAGTATCCCCATCTAAAGCAAATATATGCCAGCATTGTTACGCACAATTTCGCTTTTTCTGTGCCGTGCAAGCCACGTAAACTTGGCAGAACTAGCAGTAATTTGGACCCACGACCGTGATGCGAGAGGTAGGCGTCTATTCTCGATTTTTACGTCACAAACTGCTTTGCATTCCTATTTTCAAAGAAATTTTGCATTGCAAAGCAGTTTGTGACGTAAAATCGAGAATAGACCCATGCCTTTCACATCACGGTCGTGGGTCCAAATTACTGCTAGTTTTGATAACTTTGCGCTTATTGACCGGCAGATAAAAAAGCGTAATTTGAGGTAAGAATCGTCAAACAAGTTTGCTTTCCGTGGAGAGATCAATATTGTACACTAAAAATATTTGGGTTTAGGTGCACTTTAAGGGCAGCCAGGCCGCCAAAATCCGAATGATGTGTGTGATCACAACAAGGAAGTTAATGCAATGAAGGGAGTCAGCTTCTGACAGAAGTACATGTAAACAAGTTGGATGACTGTGTCCACACACACAGAAACAGACTTTCACTGTATGTAACGACATGAGGTCTTATGAAAAATTTAAATGGACATGACGACATGGCCCCTGCACATGTAGACATGCAGTAATGTGACCTATTAATTGAAATAGAAAAGAAGTAATAGTGATTAAAATGCAATATGAAAGAAGCAGCATACGGTTACAGCCAAGTATCGCGTCTGAATGACAGGGATTGTATGGGGTAGCCTGGCCGCAAGGACTATACTCCGACATGGTGTAAGAAAGAGAAAATGTAAAGCAAGCGACTGAGAGTCAGCTTATTTAGGTAAACCAACTGGTCTTGAACAAAAGTGCTTCAATGTTGATGTTGCACCCTGCTGAAAGGGCAGTGATTAGTGTGACCGTGGGGGAAAAGAAGGGAACGTAGTCTTCCAGGACACTACAGTCACACAAACCCTGAAGAGAGAGGCAATCACGCCCTAGCAGGTAGAAAGTATCTGAGTTAAAATTTGGAGAATCGGTATGTCTAGATGACCTACGTTATCGTTAAGTATGACAGCATAGCATACAACATATGTAAGAATAATAATATTATTGGTAATATTAAGTAAGCTTGGTTATCCTTGCATTGGCGAACACCTTGGTAATTCGAGGTAGATCAGGTGATATCATCTTGCAAATGGTAAGCGCCATCTCGTTGGGCTGGTTTGCTGATTTTGGGAAGACTGTTACCATCATTATTCGCCGGTCATCCCAACCGGTTTATTCTGACAAATGGTAAGCACCCCTAATTTCCTCGAAACTAGAAGTCCAAACATGTTTCTCCCATAACCGTTTTCTCGTCTGCAGCTTGGGATTCTACTGCCGGAATCTTTACTCGACATTTATCACTATAAAATGACAAAATGTATTGCATTTACTGTAATGCTAATCATCAACGTTTATTTGACTGAAATTCCACACAGGTACGCTTTGCGGACCTATTTTGCGTTGGTTGGAGATGATTTTGGGAAGATGCAGTAAGTTGGATCAGCGGCATTAGCTGGTACTCAATTACCTTCCCTTGTGCAATCGTCCATTAGTAAGGTTATATTTTTTTCCAACAGATTTTTCATGTTTTTGTGAATGACTTTTCTTGTTCTATATTTAATTTAGTTTGATTTCTTTCACTGATTATGAACTGATGATTGACATTCTTGATTAACACTTCGATCAAAGTTTAAGTGTTAGATTACATTTTCTACATATTTTTGTTCTTTGTATCCCGACACACGCGGTCAGCGGAAGGAAACATACGGTTAGTTCGGTCAGATTTATAGTATTAGTTAGGATTGCCAACTTTGGAATAACCTCTCGAGGATATACCCTTCAGGTGCATCTTTAGTGAGGGAGAGGAACGTGTAGGCAAATATCTTATCTCCTCATTTTTAAACTCATTTTTCTCCCTCCTCCCTGATTTTTCACCTATCTCCCAGATCAGTACTTTGACGGGATTATGTGACGTAATACTACCCTTGCAGTCTAAATTCCTTCCGATATTGTGACTTCATTAAAGAACTTTGCTCTTTGAAGACTTTGAATACCTACACACTACTAAATTTAACATGTAGTACCAGCAGAGCTTACCTTTGAAGAGTGTACCCTACCTTGCCAAACTAGCAGACGTTGACTAAAAGATCTTGGAGGTTTACGTAACATAGTGCCAGAAGATCAATGTTTGAGAGGCAGCTTAATTGCTGCAAAGATCACAACACGGCGCCGTTATCGATGATATGTCGGAATGCCGAAAGCGCGATTCCGAGGTCAAAAATAAATTTATTTTCTTAAGATTAAGTTGCTGTATTGCTGTACATTTTTGAAAACCTAGTGGAAGCACCAAATCGAAAAGCATTACTCGTTTTATTACTGACGCCTAAAAAGACCTAAACACACATGCAGTGCACAGAAGACAGAAAACATTTCGTGCTCACCATGGTCTTCAAGTTGCCCTTTAAGGTTCCGAAAGCGCATCATAACGTTAAGTTGACTATTACATGTAACGTTTTTGCGCACATTTGATATATGACCCTAAAATTCCAGATTATTGTTTACTTCCATTCCAAAGATCCCCAATGTATCCTTAACACGGAATGAAACTTTATAGTCAGTATCCCCAAACCCTATACCTTGTTTTTTCTTTCTCATAAGAATTTAAAAGTTTGTCTACAAGGGCCACCAAAGGGCCCAAGTAAAATTGGAAGGGGTACAGAGCCGGTTAACAACAATCCACTACCAGAACGGAACGTAAACTAAGCAACAAAGTTCAGATGAGCAAGGCACAAAGTCCATCAGAGCACAACCCCCACATTACTGAAAAGTAGGTAACAATTAACCGTAAATAACTACAAGCACGCACCAGGCCTACTCCTGAACCATACTCCATTCTCCCTTTTCATGCTGTTTCTCCCGTCTCCCTATATTTTGACGTACTTTCTCCCTCCACCCACTATTTTTTTGGCCGTTTCTCCCTCCTCCCTAAACCGTTCCTCTTCCCTCTTTACTTTATTATCATCTTATCATTTATCAGCCATTTTCAATGTAATTTCTTGTCAATTTGTAATTTCAAAGCTCTAAGATTATCTGTGCTGCGCCTCAATTATGCTAGGTATGTCGATGTAAAATCTTTGTTTTAATCTTCATTTTCAGAATAGATCATTAATTGAGGAATCCTTGTGGTCGGTTATTATCTTCTGAATCGTTCTTACCACATGCCATTATTACGAACGGTGACAATAGTTAAAATACTGACATTCCTAGGAAAAAGCAATGCCGGCTCTTTTACGGGTTATTCAGCTCTATTGTACGCAGTCGTGTCCAGTGCGAGGCTGGGATACAGCCACAAGCAGTTCAAGACAATCGTGCAAAAGGAAATTAAGGAAAGGAACTTTATTAAGTGTCTAGTCGTGCTAGCGCTGGGGCATTAATTGGGGACATTGTAAACTGAAATTAAAAATTAACACAAATCAAGTCAAATATCGTTTTTGAGGAGAGGGGAAACCGGATTACCCGGAGAAAAGATCTCGGCGCAGAGTAGATAGAGAACCAACAAACTCAACCCACATATGACGCCGGATCTGGAAATCGAACCCGGGCCACATTGGTGGGAGGCGAGTGCTCTCACCACTGCGCCATCCCTGCACCCCTAAGTTGAAGCAAACATTACACAATGGCCCATTGAAGCAAAATTGCATTCATATTAGTCCATGGGCCAGGACCC
>BLFP01001463.1:279332-280401 GCA_014634505.1 Montipora efflorescens
CTGAAAGGATCAGTAATAATGAGCATTAATGTTTCGAGAATTTCAACAATGTTGCTTGGCGATTCCGACATTACGTTTTTTCACAAGCTTCCAATTCCAGGAAGTTCAGTTTGTTGAAATTTGAAAGCTGATTATCTGACTGATTGAGACAATAACGGAAATTTTGTTTGGCTTCACTTCATAATAATGATTGTTATTTAAATACGAAGCGTTTTAACAAAGCGGACCTTATAAATATGAAATTAAAGCGAAATTGATTTCTCAACCATTTTTTGGTTGAACTTGCCGGTCACATCACCGTGGATAGTAAGTTGATTAAGCAACACTGTCTGGGAACTCGCCTTAGTTTTTAATCTCATAATATTTGTTCGGTGAAGCAACCTAAACTGTCAAGAGTTGCTTACAAGCCTGAAAAACGCAGTATATCGATTTTTCTATTGGTTCACGGATAGATTAAGACTTCTCCAGATGACGTTAAGCCTGTCGGTCATTATAATTGAAACCACTGTCCTCTTTATTATAGGAGCTGCGGCTTTAATTGGAAATGTCAGTTTATTCCTCGTCGTTTATGAGAACAAAAATCTTCGCACCAACGCCAACATTTTTATCCTCAACCTTGCCGCGGCAGACATCTTAGTGTCTGGAGTAAGTATGCCAGTTACTGCAGTGACGATTATAAAACAGCGATGGATTTTTGGACACGCAACATGCGTGGTGTTCGGTTTTTTTACGATTTTGTCGTTCATAGCGTCCGTTATGTCCCTTGGTATGATCGCCATAAATCGATATTTTTACATCGTCAAGTGGAAAACTTACAGCCACACCTTCAACAAGAAAAAAGTGTGGCTTTACGGAGCCACTGTCTGGATAGTTTCAGTACTCCTCGCTTCGCTACCTATTTTTGGGTGGGGGAAATACGACTTCATCCCAGGAAAGTCGTATTGTTTTGTCGACTGGAGTGCGAGCGTCTATTACGCTTATTTTATGATTGCAGTTTGCTTCTTTGGACCCCTTTCAGCTGTGATCTTTTCTTACCATCAAATTCTGAATTTGACAATCACCTCGAAAA
>BLFP01001463.1:285610-299189 GCA_014634505.1 Montipora efflorescens
TACATGAATAGCTAACCTTAGGCCTAATTAGGCCTAAAAACGTTTCTTTAGGCCTCCTTAGGCCTAAAAACGTTTCTTTAGGCCTAATTAGGCCTAAGGTTAGCTATTCATGTAACAGTCACAGTAAATTTCAACCTGCAACCTGCAACCTGCAAAACTAACCTGCCGTTACTATCTTCTCTGTCCATTCCCAACATCTTAAAAGCTCTTCAAGTGCATTCAGGCCCGCACTTTCTAACCTGTGGTTACCACTAGTAATTATCATTATTATTCAATTTTCAACCTCGGTTAATGCATTTCTAGTGTTCTGATTGGTTCACTCAATCTCGGTTATAAGCTCATATACCTTAGTTTGACCTTACATGGCAATTGATTGCGCTAAGCGTTGCTAAGGTAATTTTTTTTCGCCGGAAAGCGAAATTTCTCTCTGAATAAAGCGAAAAAAAAAACCTTTTTGTGGAAACTTTGGATCAATTCCGACGTTTAGAAGTACGCGAGAAGGAAAGAAATGTTTTTGTGATGAGCCTCCGTCTGTCTGACGACAATGCATTATACAACGTCCCATCTTCATCAAGTTTTTTCGATTTCGCTCGGATTTTCTCTTGCTTTTTTCACTCGTATTTCGTACTTCCAAACTTTTTGGAGTTTGAGGAATTTAATAAAACAATTATTCTATTCGTGCTCGTTGGACATGAGACTGGTTATAGCAACTCGGCGCTACGCGTTAACCCTCGTTGGCTATTTACCATCTCATATCCAACGCGCGCTCATGGAATATTTGTTACCATGAAACAAAGGTTTTTCAAAATTATTGACAGTTTAGCTTCAAATGGTCAGGAAATCAATTAAGTTTCTTTTGTTTTACTTCCTATCTTCGTTTTTCTGCATAAAAAAGAAGGAATTATCTTTCCATTCATCGGAGCAGGAAAAAACTTGCGGCCGGAATAACCCAGAAATCAGAAATGAATTCATAAAAAATAATGCAATCATGCAGTTTGGGCGCAATTAGTAATGAAGGTTCAAATAATTTTTAACTGATTGCAATCGCTTGAAACATTTTTTCAGCAAAATTAATTTAGTTTTTAATTATCTGCAGTCCTTGAAATCACGACTTTGAATACGGGCTCTTAGAACGAAAAACAGGTGGTGAGGAGCCGAAATTTGTTTATTTGCTTAGGAGGACAAATTAAGAGTAGCTCGAACTGACGGAAAACAAGGAAGCAAGGATGGAAAATGTAAAGCCCAGTTTACGCGGTACAATTTGTCGGCCGATTTTGTCACACTCGGGCCGATAAATCGTACCGTGTAAATTGTGTAAATTTAAAAACGTGAAATTTTTCCTCCAAAGATCTCCCCGTTGTCCTTTTAGTATCTGCTATTTTGAAAGCTTTAATTTTTTCAGTATTTGTGTGCATTATCCATTTCCATACCCTTTGATTGACAAGGCGGTTTCTCTCTGAGCGTCGGCCCCACTTAAAAAATATCTGTTGCAGTGCAACAGATTTTTTGAATCGGACCGATTTTCATTCCCATGAATCGGTCGTTCATCGGCTGTCAAAATACACGCAAGATTTGCGCTCCGACGTTGTCGGGCCGATAAATCGGCAGAGAAATCGTACCGTGTAAACCGGCAATAAAACTTGTAATTTTTCATCAAAAGATCTTCCCGTATTAGCCTTTTAGTATCCGCCATTTTAAACGCTTTAATTTTTTAAGTATTTATGCGCATTACCCACTCGCATATCCTTTGATTGACATGACGGTTTCTCTCGCAGTATCGGCCCAAATTAAAAAAATCTGTTAAGTTGCAGTGCAACAGATTTTTTGTATCGGGCCAATTTTCATTTCCGTGAATCGGTCGTTAATCGGCTGTCAAAATACATTCAAGATTTGAGGTCAGACGCTGTCGGGGGGATAAGTCGGCCGAGAAATCGTACCGTGTAAAATGGCCTTAAGGGATCCTTGAAAAAGATAGAGAGACTGGCTGTATCTTTCGATTGATTTTTTAATGCCATGGAAACATTATTTGATCAACAAATTGATGTCAACAGTTCACTTTAGAATAGCCGCGAACGGAACTGTTCAATCAGGATGAGATAGCAACGAACCTGCAAATATTCCAAAGCCCCAGGAACAAACAGCATCTGGGAGTGTGGTGAATCCACTGTGTAACCTTAATATTCAGACGTCAAAGAACTTGAGGAACGTTCTTGTGATTTGTTCCAGAAATCAGTTTATTCCTAATCAGTTTGAACAACCAAGAGTATTGATACATGATGAAAGGACATTGATTGATTAAGGATGAATTTTCTGAAAGCTAAGAACAAAGATCGTGTTTGCCGTTCTTTCTCTTTTCGATTGACAGCGAGATGTCACAGAGCCATGTGTGATTTCAGACCAATAAATTTCACTCCACTCAGTTCAATTACCATATTCTGTTGAGTAATCTTTCTTTTATAGCGGAGCACCATACTGATAGCATAACTCCACAAACTATATGCTGATAGGAACCCATCAGTAGCTTTTCTCATGGTAATCATGGCTAGCGGTATTGCTCGTGGGCGCGTGCGCACGACGAAGTTGCTCAATTTAATAATAATAATAATAATAATAATAATAATAATAATAAGAATAATAATAATGTTATTAAAAATATATTAACAATAATAATTTTATTGTCCATAAACTCTTCCATAAAAAATTAGTTTTAAAAAGAAAAAAACAATTGATCGCGTTTAGTGTAGCTTACCGTAATTTGACAAATATATATTTTGGCCAAGCCCTGATGGGCTAGGCCGTTTAGGCCAATGATTTGTTAAGGGCAGCCAGGCCGCCAAAACCCAAATGATGTGTGTGATCACGACAAGGAAGTAAATGCAATGAACGAGTTAGCTTGACAGAAGTACATGTAAACAAGTTGGATGACTGTGTCCACACACACAGAAAGACTTTCACTGTACGTAACGACATGAGGTCTTATGAAAAATTTAAATGGACATGACGACATGGCCCCTGCTCATGTAGACATGCAGTAATGTGACCTATTAATTGAAATAGAAAAGAAGTAATAGTGATTAAAATGCAACATGAAAGAAGCAGCATACGGGTACAGCCAGGTATCGCGCCTGAATGACAGGGATTGTATGGGGTAGCCTGGCCGCCAGGACTATACTCCGACATGGTATAACAAAGAGAAAATGTAAAGCAAGCGACTGAGAGTCAGCTTATCTAGGTAAACTAATTGGTGTTGAACAAAATTGCTTCAATGTTCAAGTTGCACCCTGCTTAAAGGGCAGTGATTAGTGTGACCGCCTGCTACGAAAACGCCGAAAAAACCCTGTGGGGAAAAAGAAGGGAACGTAGTCTTCCAGGACACTGCAGTCACACAAACCCTGAAGAGAGAGGCCATCACGCCCTAGCAGGTAGAAAGTATCTGAGTTAAAATTTGGAGAATCGGTATGTCTAGATGACCTACGTTATCGTTCAGTGTGAAAACGTATACAGCATAGCATACAACATATGTAAGAATAATAATATTATTTGGTAACATGAAGTAAGCTTGGTTATCCTTGCATTGGCGAACACCTTGGTAATTCGAGGTAGATCAGGTGATATCATCTTGGTATGAAATAAACACTTGGATGGCATCAGAAGCAAGAAGAAACAAAAACTAAAAGACACTGGCAAAAATTTACATGCTGTCATTATGCTCAATCTTCTTTAAAAAAAATCTCTTATTATTATCAACTGATAATGAAGGAAAGAATTTGTGAATAAATATTATAAAAGTGTTAAAACGCTTCTTGCTATAAGCTCAGTGTCAAATTTGCAGAAGAATAACGCTATTTACAGAAGGATAAACTATCTACATGCGACGAGACTTCTAGTTCTAGATCAGACTCCATTTGGAGTAGTTCTTCTCCTAGTGTGCGAGCCTCGCAGGCAAACCAATGCAGACCTCAAAATGACAAATGAGACTCGAGTCCTGATCTATGCGATAGTGGAAGCTTCGCTCTCCTGTTTCTTTACTGGCAGTAACGCAGCAAGACGGCTGTGGCAACGTTGACATTCGTCAGACATGCCTCCAGTAGTATTAAAACCAGTGGTGTGAATGTGCCCCGTTCTACCTCAAGAACTCTAGACACGGAAAAACGCTTTTTATCATTCTCGTAAATCATTTTATCATTCTTGTAAATCTGCTTCGGGGTGAGATTCTTGTATGAGTCTGCGTTAGTGTGGCATACCCTAACATCAAAGAACGCAGACTGTTCTCTCGCCCAGAAGCCGAGAGAATAATAAAATATCGTAAATATCGTTAAGAAGTTCTACGAATTTTGTTTAAGAGGAAAAAGGAATGTAAATTGATATAATTAACTAGCTAAGATTTAAAATCCGCTGGTTGATGTAATAATGATATGCACAAAAGTAAATAGAATCTGCCATAATAATAACCTGGGCACTGGAGTGGGACAGGTTGGCGCCTCAGCCTACTACGGGAAAATGGACGCTCCCGTCCACCAGAGTCTGGGGTGGCACCTTTGGCAAGTGTCAGTAGCCCCTAAGCCACCCCAGTTAGGTTACAACAATAATTAAAGGGGTAGGAGGGACTCCTTAGCCTTGGTTGGTAGCCCACCTAGGAGAAGAGGACTCTGATACACGAAAGCTAGAGGGTCAAATAGCAACTCCATATAAACCAGATGGAGATGAATAATAAAGATAGACATGATAACGGCGTAAAGTTGATCCGAGCTACGAGTGAGGGTGCCACGCCCGGCAGGGTGTCTGGGGAACAGCAGCCAGCACCAGGTCATTATCCTGCTACTGCTAGAACAAAATGGTCCAAAGAGTTAAACACGCTTGTGATGAAGTCCTACATCCGGAGTAACCCTGGTAGCAGAGGATACAGGAAACGCATGTTTGCCTTCTGGAGGGAGGTTGCAGAGTTTGCGATTGGTGACTAGCTGATCAAGCAAGAGCTATAAAGGTAAATGGATGGCTGTCTGACGTTGAGATGGAAGAACTGAAAAGAAAAGTAAATAACGAAGGTGGGGCCAGTCAAGACACAAGTAGACCAACCCATATGACCGGTAAAATGAAGACGGATAATGAAAGTCAGTCCGTATACGAAAGTGCCATGCAAAGTGGACAGGAAAGGGGTCCTAGCCAATATAGAAATGGACCATCTTACCTGACCAGTGAACCAATGACAGGCAGTGAACCTCAGTTTGCGGAAAGTGACATGCAAAATGAAGCAGCCAGAGCTTGCAGCCACCGGTACCATAGCACATCTTGGGAAATAGAAAAACTAACAGATGAGGAGAAAGACATTTACAATAGGATTTTGAACGTGGTGAATAAAGGAGTGAGAGAAAGACTGCCAGCGCTGCAAAAGGTGAACAAAAAGAAGCTAAAAGCAGAGGTTAAGAGGGTAAACCAAGTACTAGAAAAAATGGATACGGAGGAAATAACTAACACCAATGACCTTATTTATGCTGGAGCAGTCGTTGTAACAGAAGAACTAGCGTTAAGAGGCAGGAAAGGGTCACATCCAAAAGAGCCAATGTGGAAGCGAAGATTGGAGTCCCAAATCAAAGGTTTGAGATCTGATCTAAGCAGGGTGGAGGCACTGCTACAAGGCAGATCAGTAAAAGAATATCATAGAGGTGAACTGAAACGAAAGTACAAGATATCTGAAAATGGTCTTAAACATGTCTCTGAAGATCTCAAACAGAGAATTACCGCCAAGGCTACAAAGATACAAAGATATCATAACAGAAACAAGCAGTTCCAATAGAACAGACTGTTTGAAACCGCCCAGAGAAAGTTTTATGAGAAGTTAAGTGGAGTCAAATGTGAACCGACACCTGATGCAGAGATGACTAAGCAATTTTGGGACAATATCTGGGGAGATGAAGTGACACACCGTCAGTAGTGATGCAGATTGGTTAAAGAAGCTGAGGGAAGAGATGAAGGTCACACAGCAAGCCAATATGAGCATTACATTACACAAAGTGTCACAATTTCTGAGTAGGGTTCCGTACTGGAATTTACCAGGGCCAGATTTGGTGCAAGGGTTTTGGTTGAAGAACTTTACCAGTCTACACCGCCGTATCGTGAACCAGCTACAATCATGCTTGGATAATGGAAACATGCCTGAGTGGGTGGCCAAAGGACGAACAGTCCTAATCATGAAAGACGCTGAGAAAGCTGCAACAGCAGAGAACTATCGCCCCATAACGTGTCTTCCTGTCACGTGGAAGCTCCTTACAGGGATAATAGATGAGGACCTCCACGAATTCTTAGACACCGAGAACTTACTTCCTGATGAATAGAAAGGATATAGGAAAACTCCCAAGGAACGAAGGACCAGCTCTATATTGATAAAATGGTCCTAAAAGAGGTTAAATCCAGGAAAAAGAATATTGCAATGGGATGGATCCATAGATTATAAGAAGGCTTACGATATGGTGCCACATTCCTGGATTCTTGAGTGTCTTAAATTATCTGGTGCAGCCGAAAATATCAGAAGCCTGCTGGAAAACTCCATGAAGAGCTGGCGAACGGAACTGACATCAAATGGCCAGAGCTTAGGAACTGTCCCCATCAAAAGAGGTATCTTCCAAGGAGATTCTCTGTCCCCGCTCCTTTTTGTGGTTACAATGATCCCTCTTACCCTCACTCTCAGAAAGTGTGAAGTGGGGTATATATATGCAAACAACACTAAGTTAAACTACCTTTTCTTTATGGAGACTTGAAGCTATATGCTAGAAATGAGAACCAGCCGGATTCACTTATACAAACAGTGAGAATAGTCAGCAAGAACATTGGTATGAAATTTGGCATCGACAAATGTGCTGTCTTGATATTGAAACGTGGTAGGCTGGCACAGTCAGAAGGGATTAGATTACCTGACGAGACTACCATAAGAGCTATGAGAGAAAGCGAAGGATATAAATATTTAGGAGTGCTTGAGGCGGACGGCATGCTACATGACACGATGAAGAAAAAAATCGCGAAGGAATACTTACGCCGGGTTAGAAAAGTTGCACAATCCAAGCTAAATGGTGGAAACCTGATACGTGCCATACACACCTGGGCAGTATCACTGTATTCGGGGGGTATAGTTGATTGGAAGAAACAAGAACTTCAGGATTTAGACCGCAGAACAAGAAAATTACTGACAATGCGTGACGGGGGATTTCACCCACGGGATTGTGTAAAACGAGGGAGGGAAGAAGAGGCCTAATCTCGGTAGAAGACTGTGTCAATCAGGCAGGAATATTGCTGGAGACATATGTCCAATCCAGTGAGGAGAAGATTTTGAAAACCGTCAGGAGGAAAGGAGTTGAAAACCAAGAAACGGCTGCCAGTTTTAAAGAGAGGAGGAGAACTGAAAATACCCAAGGTTGGAAAGAGATGCCATTATATGGGCAATTTGCGAGACAGAGCGAATATCAAAGAAACGATGAAACATGGACTTGGTTAAAAGAAGAAAAGCTTAAAAGAGAAACGGAGTGTCTTATTATTGCAGCACAAGATCAAGCAATAAGAACAAATTACGTAAAAGCAACGATTGACAGGTCACAGGATGATCCAAAATGTAGAATGTGTAAACAAAACAATGAGACCATCAGCCACATTGTAAGTGGGTGCCCGAAACTGGCGCAGAAGGAATACAAAAAGAGGCAGTTCACTGGGACCTGTCAGAAAAATATGAGTTTGAGCGAAGTGAGAGGTGGTATGACCATGTCCCGGACAGTGTACTTGAAAATGAGGATTACAAGATGCTGTGGGACTTTAGTGTACGGACAGACCATGAGATCGAGGCTAGGAGACCGGATTTATTAATCATTGACAAAAGTGCGGAGAAGAACTGCCAAATCATAGACGTGGCAATCCCGGAAGATGGAAGGTTGAGAGCAAAAGAAGATGAGAAAGTAGAAAAATATCAAGACCTTGCGATAGCAGCTCGAAAGATGTGGGTAGCAAGAAAAAAAGTGATACCCATAGTGGTAGGGGCGTTGGGAACAATACCACTGAGGTTAAAAGAAAATCTGAGGACCGTAGGTGTAGACCCATCCATTGAACTGATTCAGAGATATGTACTGTTGGGATCGGCAAGGATTCTTAGGAAAGTGCTGGAAATGTAGGCAGGAGAGGAAAGAACAATGAAGGACGAAATCACGCTTGCGTATCACACTTTTTCGAATAACGCGCGAATGAAAAACCGCACAGACCTAAACCTTGGCGAGGTTGTTTACATATTAATCATCTATCATATTCCAGATTTTTGACTCAATTTATTAAATGCTTACGGTATATATTTTTGGTGGCGTGCTGAGTGCAAACCAGCCATTAACCTTTGGAATAACTGAAGCAGTCTTGAGGCGAAACTTCTTTCAGTGGAAAGCAACAAAGAATTCATCGTGGGTCAAAACCAAGAAAACCGACAACGTGAAGAAAACAAAGTACGATATTAAATGTTTTCTTCCAGTTTCCAGAGTTTCTGGGAGAAGTTGGTTAAGCCAGAGAAATCACAAACACACCTTGTGTACGGCAGGATATCGATGAATAATGAAGTCTGAGTTAGTTGAACGACTGCTACCGCAGTGCCGTAGTCGTCGAATAATGAAGTCTGAGTGAGTCAAAGGCAAGACAATCTCGTGAAAAGTGTAGTTAACCGAACCAAAAAATGAAAGCTAAAATTTTACGAGAGTGCTTAGGCCTAATCACTGAAACGAGCGCTTAGGCTTAATCAGTAAACGAGTGCTTTCTTCTTCACACAGCATTGCAATTTTAACGACTGCGGGCGCATTACAACACGACTGCGGCACTGCGAGAGCAGCCTGCAATCTAGCCGTTACGGACACGAGCAAGGAATATTCCACAACAATGGTATTGTTCGTAAAAGATTACCGCGGAAAGGCGACTGCGGTGACACTCGGTAAGTTTTTAGTTCATACGTTGTCACGTATCAGGCGATAAAGAGTCTTTGTTCTCAGTCTGCATTTTGTACCCGGTCTACAGTCTGCATTTTGTACCATGTGACCGGAATCCCAATTCACGCCAACATCTCAGCAGGAATGTCAAAACGTGGTCTTCCAGGAGTTTCCTTTTCCTTTTCCTGGGGCGAAACAATTTTCAGCAACAGTTTCTGGGGTGAAAGGCTTGATTGCAATGTGATGATTTAAAGATGATAACACGTCCGCAAAAGCTGCTGCAAGTGAATCCAGCTCCTCTGTGTGGCTTGTTCCATTGGCCGTTTTTATACTAGAGACGCATAATTCGCCTGGGACGAACTTGGGCAAACTTTTTGTCTGCGTCTGTTAAATTCGTGTAGTATAAAGACGGGCACAAGACGCATTATGCGTCTGGACGAAATATCCAGTTTAGGGCGTCTTCGAAGGCGCACTAAAGTGGATACTTCGTCCTGGCGAATTCTTGTGCCCGTCTTTATGCCAGACGAATTTTACAGACGCAGAAAACATGTTTGCCCAAGTTTGTCGTAGACGAATTATGCGTCTCATATAGTTCGTTCTGTCTTTACACTAGACGGATAACATGAGAGACAGACGGATTATGCGTCTCTAGTATAAAAACGGGCAATATCATGACAATCTCTTATCGAACTAAGCATCCTGATACTCTGATCGATAACTTCAGCATGCGCTTCGGCAGTTCCTTTGCCCACATTTTGGCAAATATATTCCGTTTTGTCTAAAACTGAGGCTAAAAGCGCCGGTAGATCTCTTCTAAGCTCAAAACCTTCCTCAACCGCCATAATGTATTTGCAATGATTCTTTCCCAGGCCCTTATCTTTCAGATCCGATGGATTGACCCAGTCAAAAGGTGGTCACGTGCACCTTTGTGGTTGCCTAGAACGTGGTCAATTTCTTCCTTTTGACAGAACATTGACCTTTAATTACTGGGTTGCCAGTATGGCAATCCCAGTCGGAAAATGGGTAATATTTCTCTGTTTTTTTAATTTTTAATTTTTTCCGTGTCGGTAAAAAGTCTTGTCTGTCACTTCCCTGCTAAGTGGTGTCTTTGTGCTGAGAGTCTTCTGTGCGTATTTTGTTAGGTTTGAGGGGGCTGGGGTAATGCGTAGACTTCTCTGCTGGACACAGGAAAACCATTAATTAACTTGCAATGGCGTCGAAAGTCCTTGTAACGCGAATGGCGTTTTAATGGATCTTTAAACAAAATATACCCTTATGGAGCTCAATAATGGAAAGTCAATCGGCCATTTCCGAGTTGCTGCTTGTCTCGATTTCGACGTGAGTCTTGGTGCTCAACTATTGTAAGGGAAATGAGTTTGATTTGCATAAGAATGCGCAACTATTTTCCATTTGAATGGTTGTGCACAGGGACTCGCTTTGAAACTGAGGCATGCAGCAACTCGGAAATAGACTATTGGATAAACAAGACAGGTGGTGAAAAATACGTACCTGGAATGTTAAACAACAACAATCTTTCAACAATAAAAGCAAGGTGACACACGCTAACACCAACCCGGTGTGGCCAACACATAACGCATGCGCACAACTATTTCACCCGGTCAATTAGCAGCCAGGCCTTATGGGCCTCATCAGCATGGCGTAGCTCACATACCAGGAAGGTATGTCTAGCACCCCTTTAAGTGGCAGCTTCACATGCCACACATGTGGTAGGCTGTGCTGACGAGGCCCAAAAGGCCGAAACAGCTGTCTATAGACCTTTTTGCAGATACGGTGACCATTTTGATTTCTATTGTTTCAAATAGCTATTATGGGATGCCCAGGGGGCAAATACATATTAATTTGCCCACTGAGCATCCCATAATGTCTTTCGAAACAATAGAAATCAAAATGGCCGCAGTATCTGCAAAAAGGTCTATGGCTGCTAATTGACCGGGTAAAATGGTTGTGCACATGCGTGATGTGTTGGCCACACCGGCTTGGTGTTAGCGTGTGTCACCTTGCTTTTATCGTTGTTAACAATCTTTCGCCCGTCGATCAGTAATCAAAGTGAACTGTAGTTCTAATATTGTACCAAGTTTGGTGTTTTGTATAACACTGAAATCAAATGGAAAATTCTTTAGTAACTTATGTGTTTAACAAAGACAAGACAGAGAAGGAATCGAACAAGTTAACTTGAGTCTGTGGTTTCTGTTTTCTGGCTTTTTATATTTATTTGTTCTCAATTCTGCACAGTCTCTCGGTAACAATTGAAAATTTCAGTAATTTTTGTCAACCTTCAATGGCGTCGAAAGTCATTGTAACTCGAATGGCGTTTTAGTGGATGTTTAAACAAAATATACCCTCATAGAGATCAAGAATGGAAAGTAAATTGGATGAACAAGACAGGCGGTGAAAAAGAAATATCTGGAATCTTTAAGGCGACGAGTGATGAACAATTGCTTTTTCGCTATTGGATTGCAAGTGAGCTTTGTTTCTAATATTTTACTAACTGGTGTTATGTACAACACTGAAATCAAATGGCAATTTTTTTATGGATTTAAAAAACATTGAACGAATTGAACGCCTTGAATGTGTCACAGTGTTTACTGAAGTCGCTTCTCAGTTGTCTGAGAATTTACATTTATTTTGTACTCAACTTGCATAGTCTTAAGGTAAAAAATTGGAAATGTGACAGTGAAGAATTATTTGAAAAAAAGCTTGTTGTCTCTTTTGTGTTTCGTTATTTACGGTCAAGGTTCTTCGAAAAGGGTTTGATGTGAACTGTGAGATTGAAATTTATTTAATTGCTGTTGTGTTTCTTGTGTGCACGCACGTAATTAAAATTGGAAGTCTTTTTGCCTCTAATAGCAAATATGGTGTTTGTTTCAATAAATTTTACGCTGGAAAACGTTTTTGTGACATTTTTTCGTCCAAATGAACTACCAAAAATAAAGCTTTTAACGACTTTTAAGTGGAATATTTGTTGTAATTTAACATTCTCTTTCAAATATTTGCATACGAAGCTTGAAATAAACATCGCCACAACACACGCACGCACAACAAATTTAGTCGCTGATTTACCTCTTCGGTTCTATGGTTATTTAGGTATGAGTGACAACCCGGGAATTTGAGAAGTGGCTTAAATCACATTCAGTCAGGAAAATAACCACACAAAAAGCGAAAAAGTCACCACGACAATAAAGTACGGCTTTTTTATTAAGAACTTTTGAGTGTAAATAACTTTTTCCGTTTGTTATCGAGATTCCCGTACAAATCCTTGTAATTTTTTTACCCTCCGAGTCTGGGCCGCCTGTGGTTGCAGTAATTGACCCGTTCAGCATGACCAAATCTGTTAAGCTAATTAGTGAAAGTGATATGACAGATCGTTCCGCCTTTTTTATTGCCAATGTGATAGGGTCTAAAAGTACTCACCAGTGACCAAGGGTGACTACGAGTGACCACGAGTGACATTGAATCAAAATATCTCCGTTTTCTTACTATGATGTCACATTCACATCATTTCATCAAATACCGTATCTATTAGAAGGAAGACTATTGATTGAGGATTTTTTGCGGCATACGTCCGATAATTGAAAACAGGCAAAAAAAAAAAATGAAATTAAAAGAACAAAACTATAACTACAGCAAAACGTATGTTTTATTATGTCATTTAACTTTTTAAAAACACGCCAAGCGTTAGATTTGAATATTTCCTTTGAGACACCAGGCGACCAACGTTCCGACACTGTTATCTACTCTTCCTCTACTAGACATAACAAAAAGTCAACTTCAGAGCGTGAAGTAATGATTTTTTTTACTGGTGGAAAACATTAACTGAAATTTACTTATTATCAAATGGAATAAGAAAGCCCTATAAACCGACAAAATAAGGGAACTTTAGTTGAACTGAGGAACGATGCTTCCTCCCCTTAATGAATAGTGTCTCCTAACTCGACGTAAGGTAATGTCATGGAATTAACAAACTGGATGATGTTATCACTTCCTGCTCTCATACACAGGTGTACGATTACTTTATGTGCCAAACAAACGTACAGGACAGCGATAAAAGAGCTTGCATTTCTAGCTTCTTTACGGAACATAAGAACATATACGGAGCGATTAGGTGTAATAAAAAGTAATAGCGTTAATGAAAATATATTTATGTCGACACTTATCCCCGGCCTTGATATAAGTAGAGAAAGCCGTGCACTTTGCAAGTGGTCGCACTAAGTTTGCTGAGACATGGAAACCTCAAAAAAGACAACTACAAACATGTTGGCGTTATTCGGCCACCAAAGTGGCTATTTATTATATCATCAGCGAAATCAATAAAAACCGCAGTAAATTAAAGCCATGTTCCGCAAAGGTGGGGCGAGAAAAAACGCGTACACCTAAGAATGAAAGAAAGGAAAACGAAGGACGAAGCAAAGGGTAGGGAGGGAAAAATCTTGATAATCGAAGTTTAGTCTGTGAAGGAACAGCTAAGAGCGCCAGTCACGAAGATTGCAATCCCTTAACTAGACCTATCCTTACTCCGCCCTTATCTATGATAGGCTCATTTTTCTGGCTGAATGCATCTATTGACCCGAGGAGGTCAAAGTCGACGACATAAATAGCATCATTCCTTACAGTAATAATGC
>BLFP01001463.1:309041-311541 GCA_014634505.1 Montipora efflorescens
GAGAGGATTACTAGGATTAGGGCATCTCTTTAGCCTGGTTGTTGTGTTGTTGTTGCTTGATAATGTTCTTATTTGGTGAGTCCTCTCGTTCCCAACCACCTGACCTGTGTCATCCTGTAGATTTCAATTGGCAACTCGAGCACTTTGTCCCCTTCCCCTTTTTCTCCCACAGATCTGTTGTTGTTGTCTTGTTTGATATTTTCATGGGTTGGGAGCATTAACCTTGTATTTCTATACCAGAGTTCGATAGTCTAGGGAATTTTGTAAATCACTATAACATTTTCAATACTAAGGACTTTAGCGAAGAGTTCCATCCATGTTCATGATCTAAGCTCTTTTCCAGCTTCTCAGTGACTTTCGCCATGAAACACATTTCCGTTGACAGGTGGTGGATTCTCATCTGCATATCCTGATCGCTTTGGTAAAAATCTTGAGTAGAGATTGAGAAAACCTTTTGCAAAAGCGGAGTTGCGCAGTCCGTGCAATATAGGATTACACACACTGTTTGCATAACCAAGCAAAAGTGATGTAAAATCCACAGCGCGAGGCAAGGATCGTGGACAGTACATATCGAAAAACATGGTTACAACGAATGGTGTCCAGGAAACTAAGAAAGCAGCCACAACTAAAATAATAGTGTTTGTTAGTCTGGTTTCTTCCGCGGTCATCAGAAAAGCGTGAGGGGGCTTTTCGTGGTTCCATGACATTTTAATAGGAGCGCAGTCAATGGTAATAACTTCTTGCTGGTGTTGTGCAGTAACGTCTAGATTGCTGTTGGTTTGCGATTCGTTTGTTTTTGAACGAGCGTGGATTTTTGCCACCGACGAGAGTGTCAAACTATTTCTTGTAGCTCCCACTTTTCTTTTCGAAGCGATTGTCAACCTCAGAATTTGATAGTAAGAAAAGATCACAGCTGAAAGAGGCCCGAAGAAGCAAACTGCAATCATAAAATAAGCGTAGTAGATGTTCACACCCCAGTCAACAAAATAGTACGACTTTCTTGGGATGAAGTCGTATTTTCCCCAGCCAAAAAGAGGTCGCGAAGCTAGAAATATTGAAGCTATCCAGACAGCGGCTCCGTAAAGACACACTTTTCTGTTGTTGAAGGTGTGGCTGTAAGTTTTCCACTAGACGATGTAAAAATATCGATTAATAGCGATCATACCAAGGGACATAACGGACGCTATGAACGACAAAATCGTAAAAAAGCCGAACACCATGCATGTTGCGTGTCCAAAAATCCATCGCTGTTTTATAATCGTCACTGCAGTAACTGGCATACTTACTCCAGACACCAAGATGTCTGCCGCGGCAAGGTTGAGGATGAAAATGTTGGTGTTGGTGGGAAGATTTTTGTTCTTATAAATGACGAGGAATAAACTGACATTTTCAATGAAAGCCGCAGCTCCTATAACAAAGAGGACAGTGGTTTCAAATATAATGACCGATAGGCTTAACGTCATCTGGAGAAGTCTTAATCTATCCGTAAACCGATAGAAAAATCCATATACTGCGTAATTTCTTGTCAGTAGCACTTCATGCTTTAATTTGGAACGGTTGGTAAACTGAATAAATAGTATGAGATTAGAAAGCAAGGCGTGTTTCTACACACTGTTGTAACTGACGAGTTCATCTACCCCACAAATGGTTAATAAATCAAATTGGTGACCTCTGTTTACATCATTCGAGCATATGGATCTGTCCGTCGCCTACAACAACTTCCGCATGCAAATGATCGTCCTTTATAGACCTCCACCGTCAAGAAAAAACAACCTTTCTACTGCAACATTCTATCAAGAGTTCTCTGAACTTTTAAGCGGTATTTCCTATAATATACAACCGTTAATAATCGCTGGAGACTTCAATTTTCACCTTGACGACTCCACCAATCTCGACGCGATCAAATTCATAGATCTACTAGACTCTACCGGTCTAGTGCAGAATGTCAAAGGTGCTACACATAATAAAGGACATACCTTAGATCTGGTTATAACAAGACAAGGAGAAAATATCATTAACAACTTAAAAATATTACCGGACATATATTCTGATCATCGTATAATTATGTGCAACTTGGATTGCCCCAAACCACCTCTCTCAAAGGTCTTGATTACTTATAGATCAACAAAACACCTCGATCCGCAAAAACTTCGCAATACGATCTCTACGTCCTTGAGCGCTAACAAAGATCTTGGTTCAAAAAATACCGATGTCAATGTATTGATGGATACATACAACTCATCGCTGCAGGCAATCTATGATGTTGTAGCACCTGTTCAGACTAGATGGGTCAACCATCGCCCTTGGGCACCCTGGTACAACGACGAACTTCGCACAGCTAAACAAGAAAAGCGACGGTTAGAACGGAAATACAGAAAAACACAGCTGACAATTGATAAACAACTTTACTGCGGATCATGTGACACCTACAATAAAAGCTTAGAAGCCCATAAGACGGAATATTACCGGGAAAAAATCGAACAAGCCGACAAAACCAAAC
>BLFP01001463.1:319041-323454 GCA_014634505.1 Montipora efflorescens
TTCACTTATTTTTTAAAAAAATCCACTGTGCATTTTAATGCCGTCTTTTCCCATACTAAAAATGCCGAAAAAGCACAGTTTAAACAGCAAAAAGTCTACAAGCCAGCTAGTTTTTCCGTAGAATTGAAGATAGCCCTTCACTACAAAAAGCCGCTCTTTGATATATAAAAAAGTAAACTATAGGTGTTTTAAAATGGCGATTTTTGTGAGGCACATTCGCCAAAAACCTCCTTTTTTCTTTCGTACTGTGGCGCTTTGTTGGAGCGTTCATAGCTCCAGTTTATGCCTTGAATGGCCCGCCGCGGCAGCTCATTATTTATATGCGTAAATGTCCGAAGATATAACTACTGACATCTACTGGATAACGAAAACCAAGCGGAACGAAGTGATTGGATACCTAGGAGAGGTTAATAACAATGGAAAAACGTAGTCGCTCAACCGAGAGTTCCAACTACAGGGCTTTGACTAGGAAATTGTTTGGTGCTTAGGTGTTCGCGTGTGTGTGGGAGGTGGTCGCACATCGAGGTATGACTGGGCTATGCACGTGCCTCGGAAGATGAATGAAACGAGATATTCAGTCCATACTGGAAATTGGTAAAGATTTACTGTAACGCGTGTGTCGAAATAAGGCCTCAAATTTTCACATTGCCTTGACCCTTCTAATCTAGAGCTTCACTGTTAATACTATTCATTGGCAATTCATTGTAGTTGTAATGTCAGTTGATTATTCTGATCGCCCATTTTCACCTACCTCTGATCCACTTCAGTATCTTCATCACCATGTAAGGTAGGTTTGGGAAGGACTTGAAAGAGGAACCCTTCGGAACTACTACACTCAGCGTTTTCTGTGACATACCCAGTACACGCCACAGAAAAGTTTGTGACTGGAACGAATACTGTTCCCTTTTTGACGAAGTAACCGATTTCTCCGTTGTGGTCAGTCAACGTCTTATCCTCTATTCTAGGTGAATCCTTTTCGTCGAGCGACGATGAAGTACTCGACTTTTCAGAGGAACTGGCCGTTTGCGAATTTGCATCATCAGCCGACATTTTGAAGCAAGTGAAGTGAACTGACTTTCTCTCAAGACAGTTCACAAGCCCAAGACTGATGAAATGAACGCTTTGATTTGGAGCTGAACGACCACGGATTCACTCTCGTCCTGGCCAATCAGAAGGTGTCAGTTTGACATATAAAGACAGTAGAACAGTAAACACAAACCAGATATTTAATAAAACAAAGAGGGGCTTATAAAGATAATAAAAGGGCGTCGACAAGAGAGAGAGAAAAACGTCGACTGTTAATCTCTTTTATCTGAGGCGATGCATACATGTAGAGCCTGGCTCACTTACCTCCGACTAAAAATCTTCCCCGAATCTACGAGTGAGTCACGTGTTCAGATGTTTATGATGTCAATTTACAGAACCAATAAAATAATAGTGATAAAAAAGGCGTTTAAATAGTCACGACGCATAAATTAACTGGACATTGGCCAACTGACCGGAAATTGGTTTTTAATCGATTTGTTGATGTGTCACTTTCAATTTTCAATGAATCAATGTGAAATTGATCTACCAAAAAAAAAACTGAAAACAAAAATCTAAAAGGTAAAATAAAATGAACAAATCAAAAGAAACGATGAATTTGATGAAAAGCAAGTGAAGAAACGAGTGATAGATCGAACCATCAGTACCTCGTATTTCTGAGGGACGAAATAAGAGCTACCCTAAAAGCGCCTTCGTGGGAGGCTAGCCTGTAGGATATTATAAAAATCATCTCACATCCAACAAGCGCGAATGGAATAATTGCTTAAATAAAACGCCCACAAAATATCGAGAATTCTTCGTGAATTTATTTGTAAAAACAACCGATTTTCAGCTTGTTTTAAAATTTGAGCACACGCGTACAGTTATCATATTTAGAGATCATGGCTCATATCCAATGATCCAATTTTTGTGTGGCATAAACACGCGATTACATTGGAACCCCGCCTTACGACGAACTCGGTAATACAGTCACCTGGTTATTACACCCACTTTTTTCGGCCTCCCGGTAAAAAACGAATATACATTTTTCTTGTAAAGAAACCCTCCGTAATACTTTCACCTCGGCCAAAATGTTTTGGCCCCTTGGTGACCGTATTAAAGGGGTTCCCAGCACTGTTTTTAAATTGCTGCGACCGTAGACTTACTCACCGACAACACCCTAAAACGCGTATACATCTAAACTAGAGGTAAACACTGAGAAATATTGCCTTGCAAAATAGGATCATCAATATTTTCCAACACTAAAAGATAATTCAGATAGTCATCATAGTAGATAATTGCAAAATGTAAAACGCCCAGCATTGTCACCACGCGTTTCCGCCGATCACCTTAGTGAGATACTTCATAATTGTTCGGGTATTTACGAGGACAATCAAACTAGCACTGCATACATGGTGTTCGTTCAGATCGATGTGACAGCATGAAAAACCTCATCGTTGTATGTTTCTCGTTTCTAGTGAAATTTGCTTTAGTTGACTACGTTCTTCTTGGTAAAAGAGAAGGAGAATATTTGCGAAACGTCGTAAAAGGGTTCGAGTCTGCTCCGAAGAATGGTAGGTTCGATCGAATCGTTGAAGCTTCCTACGCACAGTCATCTGTAATACCAAAGGTTTTTATTTGGTGTCCGATGAGACATTATGATACAACTGTCTTATGTCTTTTTCATGGCTGTCCGCTCAAAGTTGGACAATGGACTGATCTCCCAGACTCCATAGAAGCAAATCCAAAAAACCCGAGATTGATTTACGACTTGAACAGAAATGTGATTCTGGTGCAGGCCTTCTACACATGCAAAGAGAGTTTACCAGGAAATGTAATGACTGGACATCGGTATTTGTCTCCATCGAACGATGTCTTAAATTCTCTCCCTGAAAGCGTACGAGATAAATTTCCCTTCATCATGCAACAAAGGAGTGGCTTTACTTTACGTCTTTATGACTGTTTAATTACCGGCATTTATCAAGGACAAAATTTCATGGAATTATCCGAAGTCATCGCATCGCTGAACTACAGAGAATATATGCGCAATAGCCGGGGCGGCAATGAGTTAACAATAAGAGACTTTGAAAACTTCACTTTCAATTATTATCCAAGCAATGATAAGCTAATGGGTTTGTTCCTCATGCAGTTTGAACGGCATAAAAGTCTCTACGAGAATAACATGCTCAAACAAGCTGGGAAAATACTTTCGTGTGACCACACCTTTAGAACGAGTAAACATAATGGAGTAACCCGCGAGGACGGCAGGTTTGTTAACCAATTTCAAAACGTCTTCTTGGGATTTATATGAAAACGGACAGGTTTTGACGTGGAAGTTTACGAAGACCACAGCTGCTTCGGAAATCATAGGCACCCTTAAAGAATTGAAAGACAGATTCGATAGGTCGGACGCTAACTTGGAAATGATCATTGTTGATGACTGCTGCCACGTGAAAAACCTGTAGGAGAAAACATTTCCAGGAAATTGCAAAGGAAATTGAACTTTTTAAAAATGACGGTCATTTTGCTAGTGAACTTGGTGACATCTGTGTAAAGGCCTGTGCAAATCTGCTCCGCATCCCAATTGTTCTAATCACAGCCTTACCGTAATAATAATAATAATAATAATAATGGTTTATTAAAATACACATGGTGGCATAAAAACTATGAAATACAATGTGCTTACATAAGTTACAACTAGAGATAAAATTACATTTGTTTCAAAGGGACTGGGATTACAGGCAATTTATAAGTTATTTACAATTCAGATATAGATAAAAGACAATACCAGAGATAACTAGACTCGTAAGATTAGTTAATTTTCGCCATTGCTGGGAAAAAACTAGAACCGAAGCGTTTTGTTCTATACTGGAAGCGGCTAGAACTACTACTGTTCCTAAGATGGTAAGAGTGGCATTCGGATCTTACGGGAGGGAGAAGGCGGTGCAGCTGGCCATCCGGGTTATTTTTGATATTGTGCCACACTTTAAGACACAGGTGGGTGCGTCTATCCTCTAAACTGGTAATGTTGGCTTGTTCAAGAGCCTGGTGATAGTGAAGGTCAGGGTATACAATTCGCAGGGCCCTCTTCTGGATAGCTTCAAGCTGGTCAATGAGGAAGCGAGGAAGGCAAGTAGCCCAGACAACAGAAGCGTATTCTAGGACAGAGCGAGCCAACTGTCCCTTCCATTCCGTTCCTACCAAAACATTTCGTCACTGCTACACCTATTTACTTGGCGTACGACTATTCAGGTCCAGGGCATTATGACGCGACGAGAGGTATGTAGTGACAATTCACGTATGTTAAACCCCGTCGAGCATATAACTCGCGAACAAGTTTTCTCAATATTGAAAATAATCTAATTGACACTCAATCTGAAGTAAACACTC
>BLFP01001463.1:331469-343969 GCA_014634505.1 Montipora efflorescens
AAGCCACTTCACAACTTGCGACAGAACGGGATCTTGGTTTTGGGCCGCACGTATACTTTCCCTCGACAAGGGTCCCATATTCACAGACTGAATCAGGGTAGTGTCCCTCTCTATCTTCTCCAGAGCACCCTCGTCCCAGGGAAATCGAGACAGGCCATCCGCGTTGCCATGCAACTGACCCGGACGATGCTCCACCTCAAAATCGAAGTCATTAAGCCGTTCAAGCCACCTAGCCACCTGGCCTCTAGGGTTTTTAAAGTTCCGTAGCCACTGCAGAGCACTATGGTCAGTCCTGACCAGAAATCGTCGCCCATAGAGGAATGTCTCAAAATGCTCCGTTCCCCACACGAGGGCCAGCAGTTCCTTCCGGGTAGTGCTGTAGTTCCTTTCAGCCTTTGATAGTGCCCTCGCTGCGTATGCTATTACTCGTTCCTTCCCACATTGAACCTGAGACAACACCGCCCCTAGCCCACTGTCACTGGCATCACTGTCCAGGATGAACGCAACGTTCAGCTGGGGGAAAGCAAGGATGGGAGCATTCGTCAATTTGCGCTTAATGTGCAAGAAGGCTTCCTTGCACTCAGCTGTCCATCTAAAACGGTCCCCCTTTTGGCAAGCACGGTGCAAAGGGGATGCAATCTGGGCGTAGTTTGGCACGAATTGTCTATAGTAACCAGCCGTCCCCAAGAACGCTCTCAGCTGACACTCATCAGCCGGCACCGGCCACTCCTTTATGACTCTTATTTTCTCTGGATCAGTATATATGCCTTTCCCCGACACGACGTGACCTAACACAATGACCTGTTCACACAAAAGCTTGCATTTCTTGGGGTTAATCTTCAAGCCTGCCTCAGTCAAGCGTGACAACACAAGTGACAGTCTCTCCCTATGGTCCTGCAGTGTTCGACCAAAGACAATGATATCATCTAGATACACTAGACAGTCTGACCAGCATAATCCTCTCAAGATAAGGTGCATAGCCCTCATAAAACACGCAGGTGCATTCGTAAGCCCAAAACTTAGTTTGCGGAATTGGTAAAGGCCATCCGGAGTTGCGAACGCCGTCTTTTCCCGATCTTTCTCTGCCACATCAATTTGCCAATATCCCCTAAGGAGGTCGAGATGAGAAAACCACTGCGCCCCAGATAAACTCTCCAATACGTCATCGCATCGAGGAAGCGGGTACAAGTCTCGCTTGGTTACCGAGTTAAGAGCACGGTAGTCAACACAGAAACGTTGAGAGCCATCAGGCTTCGCTACTAAAACCACCGGAGAGGACCAAGGGGAGTCGGAAGGTTCAATAATGTCTGCTTCAAGCATTTCGTCCACTTGGCTGCGCATTTCCTGCCTTTTGTGAAAGGGGACTCTTCAAGGTGGTACCTGGATTGGCTGGGCAGAGCCGGTGTCGATAGTATGTCGTACGCCCTTTGCAGTTCCTAAATCCCACGGTCCCTTTGAAATGCAGTCGGCATAAGTGGACAACATGTCATAAAGCCTAAGTCTTTCCTCTTCCGGGACGAAATTACTGCTGATAGGGAACATCTCTTCTACTGATAAACTGTGGACGTCAGCATCCTTCACAAAAACCGCACTACACTGTTTAGCTTCCAATCCAATCTCAACATCTTCCTTTGGAGCCCCAGGGGGTACTACCTTGTAGCCCACACACCCATTGGTTTCCTGCTGTGATTCTCCCTCACCCGCCAATGGGTAGAGGTCCCCTATACTACTGCATCTGTAAATTTTGAGGGGCTTGTTAAGGTAATTGAAAACACGAACTGGGATTCGACCCCCTTTTACAGTCACTGCCATCCGAAAGGCCCCAGCATATATTTTTCCGAAAATGTGTCCGCTGGTTCCAGCACCCCAATACATTCGTCTAAGCCATCCATTCCCTGGACCTCAAAAGGTATGTCTGCAACCATGTTTGGAGATAATGTGACGGTTTCAGCCACAGTGATCCTGTACACTTTATCAAGGCATCCAAAAACTATTTTGTTGGGTTCCCCCTTACTGTAGACGGTATTAGTGTCAAAGTTTATAATACATTTGTGAGCTGTTAGGAAGTCTATACCAATCAACACCTGCTGTACTAGGCCTCGGCACACCAGCACTTTATGCTGAGCCCTGATCCCGCCAAGCTGAATTGTTACTTCCGTTTTTCCAACAACATCAAGTGGCATGTTGTTAGCCCCCAGGACAGGCTTTTGTTTGCGTTCAAGTTTGTTTAAATGTGTCTTAGAGCGACTATATAGGTCCTCACTGATAATTGTTGCTTCTGCACCCGTGTCTAAGAAGGCTTGGGATTTGACACCATTTACAGCACAAGGCAAAATGCCCCCTTTGGATTCTCGGGCGGGGTCACTTCCTGCCGTGCCCCGCCCATCTCTCGTTTCCCTGGTCGGGACGCACTTCATGTGGACAGTCACGAATAAAATGAGTTAAGCTACCACACGTAAAACATGCTCTGAGGCCTTGTCCAGATTCCACACATGCATTTCTACCTTGCCTCCCATGAGGAATGTTTTTTAGCTTCTCTAAGATTTCAGCTTGCTGTTGAAAAAGCTCCTTAGCCCATGCTGGGGGTTCTTGGGTTCCCTGTTGGGAGCCAAACTTCTCCTGATCACCAGACGTTGAAGACAGCACTCGAGCACTGCCTTTGTTTAGCACTTTTTGATTTGATTCGTATCGTTGAGCTGCTGCTAGGGCCTCATCCAGAGTATTGGGCCCCAAATCTAACACCTTCTCGCGCAATGTAATGGGGGTCAACGCACCTACGAAGAAATCTCTGGCTGTGCGATTGAGTATATCCGGTGGGTCATTCGGATAGGCCAGCTCCACAAGACGAGAAATGTCGCACCTCAGTTGGTGTAGATCTTCGTCAGGACGTCTTAATTTGGCTCGTAGTGTGGAAATGCGTACTTGACGAGATTCCTTAGGGTGAAATCGATCTGTCAGAGCGCGTTCAACTGCCGTCCAGGTGGCTGTTTGTTCGGCGGTCAGGCTGTAATAGGTCTGCTCTGCGAGGCCTTTCAGGTATGCGGGCAATATTTGGGCTTGAAGCTCAGGACTCCACTTGTTAAGGGCTGCAATACTTTTGAATTTCCGTATCCAAACTACCCAACTTTCGCCGGACGTCGCAGAGAAGCTCTCTGGTTTGATGCGAAGCGGGTTTTCTGGCGAGGTGATCAGTGAACTGCTGCTTGTACCAGCCGTACTTTCACTTTTCTTTCCAAGTTTCGCCTCAAGTTTCGCCAATTTTCTCTTCCAAGGCTTTTACGGTATCTTCCATGGCAAAAAAGATCCCCACCGCTGCCACCAAATGTAACACAAACTAGATAAGCAATAACAAAACTAGATCTTTGAAAACTCACACGAGGAACACGAGTCCGACTTATAGTTTTCTGCGCAAGTCCGACTAAGCTTGGGCTCAGGCCCCACGCTACAAAGACACTCAAGTACGCCAAGTAACTAAAGTCAGCCAAGACATTCAAGTACGCCAAGTTACTGAAGTACCTCAAGTACGCCAAGTTAATGAAGTAAGCCAAGAAACTCAAGTACGCCAAGTAACTAAAGTAGGCCAAGACACTCAAGTAAGCCAAGACACTAAAGTACGCCAAGTTACCAAGAGTGCAGGATAAGAATCTATGTGTCGATACATTATAAGAATCATATATGAAAAGTCTACCAAGCTCTCGATCCGAGGCGCTGGCGAAGAGGATCGCAGCTCTGGGAACGAGACAATCTCGTTCCCAGAGTCTTCGTTCCCCTTGACCAGCGGGTCGGGTTACGAGAGACTCTGGGATAATCCGTTTTCGAATAACAAGATTCTTGTTATGAACACCATTGCGCAGGCGTAGGCCTAACGCCAAAATGGCGGAGAAAGTGGAGGATTTGTTTCACGATGGCATGCAATTTTCTTTAGAAAAATTAGGATATCTCAACCTAGAACTGAAAAAGGAACAATATGATGCGTTGGAGCGATATGCCTGGACAAAGATCTGTGCTGAATATGTTACCAACGGGCTGTGTTGTCACGTGTTGCCTGGGATTTTCGATTAGAATTTGTGTAACGTGGAAATGTAAAGCAGATTGTGTCGCTGCTGAATGCACTGATCCGGGATTAGTTTCAAATGTTAAAAGACTGTCTTTGTTTTGTATCGTGGAAGATGAAAGAGAGCGAAGCACCAGACTCTAACACCAGATTCTTTCCAAAAGAATAAATCATTCTTTTAATCATAAAACTATGTCTTCGTTGAAGGATCTTTCACGTTAGATTCTTCGTGACCAAAGAAGGTTTAGGATTCTTTTCAAAAGAAGATGAGTTCTTTGGGTAAGAGTTTCCTTGCTGTTCTAAAGAAGTAGAGGTCTTAAGGGAAGTACCATTTTGCTGCTTTTCATTGTTTTGTATAAACAGAAAATGACTGTTCTCCACCAAATAATGAGAATTTTTGAATAGAGATGTATACTTCTAGTTGGATAAACATGTTAATTTTTTGAAATTATTCTTCCATGAACATATAATGTGCTTTCCAAATTTAGGAATTATATATACATTGTACATACATACACAAGGCACTACATACAAGCCATAATCATAAAAACAACTCTGTAAAATTTCACTAAGATAATTAATGTTGCAGAACAAATACAAATTTCTGAAACTTAAATGCCTAAAAACACGAATGATTTCGAAAAATCTATGTGGCATGAAAAAATCAGCCAAAATATTTAGCGAATGAGATAAATCCCGAGAAATGAAAACAGCTTGTAAGTACAAACTAAAATGCAAAAGAAATTCTCTTGAGGGGATGGTGTAGATCTTAAAGTGAGTGAAATTAAATAAATGAAAAGTGTTACACAAAAACAATTTTTGTAATTAAAATATCACTGTCCATTTTCCTTACATCACTTCTATCCCAACAAAAAAAAAAATTAGCTGATCTGGAACTAATTCAATGCACACACCCAAAAAACCAGCATTAAACAGGGCTGTCATTAAATTTTCACCTGCAATATGTCAAAAACTGATTCTAGTTTTCATTTCCTTCACAATGTGAGCTCAGGGTTAACAGCTGGTACAGGTGAATGTCCTTTGTGGCAGCCCTGTGAAAACGTTCCAGTGTGAAGATTTAATTGACCACATTAGTAATAGTACAAATGACTACATAACATAACATGGTTTGACATGGTATGAGTTAATTGCCTGACCCTTGCCTGACATGGTCATGTTCTGTTCTATTTCTCACCTGTTGTGCGACAAATCAAGAAAAGGACTCAGGTGTGTTTACGTGTCAGGGTTTCCATTAAGTTTTAAAGTAGAAGGGACCTTGTGACAGAGTGAGAGGGCACCCCTATATATATAGTCTGGCTTTTGATCTTGAGACCTCCTTTGAGCAATGGTGGGTACTGTACTCAGTGTAGACGGGTGCTAGTACCCAGGTCTCAGCTTCTAATAAAACCCCTGCATGTAGGTTAGTTCAAGCTCCTGTGGTGGTGCAACTGTTCATACATGTAATAAGAGGCTGTTAACTTTAAGCTAAAAGAGTAGAGACACCTTTTATATACAAGGCATTTTATTTTGATGAATGTTAAAAACATACTCTCAAGAAACTCAGAGCAGACATGTTGGCTTTCTTAGATACTCTAGGTTAACCATGCAATGTACACCAGACAGAGCAGAAAGACTCTGTTTGTATGAACGTACTTCCAGAAGAACCTCATTGTCAACAATAATGAAAAGCTGTTGTTCATAATCGTCGGTCTCTGGGTACAGCATATGAACATCCCCACTTAAAACTGTTTAATTCACATAATTGTTTAAGTAACGTTGTCAAATTCCTTTGGGAGAGTAGAGAGATGCACACCGAAAGGTCAATGAAAATATGTATCAAGCAAAAAAAAAAACTGCAAAAGCCAAAAGTTCTTCATGAGGTTAAGACTAGTCATCCTTAATGCACTTTATAGTCCATTTTTACAGATAAGCGGAGGTCAGTACTTATTTTGAACCATCAAACATCAATTGGATGTAACAATATTATATATGCATTGTATATTATCCAGAGAATGTTCATTTCCCATCTTACCCCCCAAATAATGTCATCCTTTCCTCACTGCCAAAGGCTTTCCGTAGGGTGGCCAGCACCATACAAGTTTTGAAATGGTACTTTTCTCTTCAACTCTCTGACTAGCAATGCAAAAAAGCCTAAGACTGTCGATTTTAACACTCCAAACAGGAACGGATACTTGTCTACAAACCTTGAACCTAAATATTTCTTTTGTTGGCATAAAAAATAAATTACATCAGAAATTGTTGACAACTGTACATACCAACATGAAGAAGTCAGTCTGACTTCAAAATAGGCAGTACAATTTACTGACAACTTAACCGTCAACTGACAAAATTTAAATTGAGGGGATGTGTGGAATACGTTCTCAAGTGACCAGAAATACTGCACAGTGTGCAATCCTACCTTCTCTTTTTGTTTCACAAAATAGTTAAAATTTATCGGAAATATAGCCTGCTGTAAACTTGCTCCTAAACATACTGTAAAAGCATAAAGTCTGTGTCTAGATAATGAAACTAAATGAGCCAGGTAGTTCACTGATGGCAGCACTTAGCTCTGTTTTCTGTAGAGTAACAAGGGGTATCACTGATCCCCTTTAACCCATTGACCCCTGGGCATGAGACCTGACAGATTTTACTCTGTTTAATGCCAGGGAGATTCTAGTCGTCAACTGGGGTCATCCTAGGGCGTTTGAGCAATGGGTTAAGCAGTAAAAACTTTGTCCCTTCCATTAAATGGGATGCTAACCAATCAGAGGATTTGTTACAAAGTCTATCAAACATTTGTCAGTATTAAGTTGTATGCGGGTACATGTAGAGAGGCAACATGGATTAAAGTTAGAAAAAACTCTGAGATGATCAAGACCAACCTCGTTCCTAGGGACTCTTTTCTCTGCCTCCTTTGTCCTCAAAAACAAAAGAAGCCGGGAAGAGAAGTTAGATAAAGACCTGGCCTCTGTTGTTCAAAAAGTGGATGGTGCTACCGACCAGGCCCTAGTTGTTCAAATCATGGATAGTGCTATCAGCCAGATAAATCACTATCCAGTGGATAAGTAATAGTGGAACCGACTGCACTTTCCAGTGTATAGTGATTTGTCCAATAGATAGCGTTATCCACCTTCAGAACAACTGGGGCCAGATAAATCACTATCCAGCAGATAAACACTACCAAAACCAATTGAGTTATCCAATGGATAGTGATTTATCCAGTGGATAGCACTATCCACCCTTCAAATGCAAACAACTGGGGCCAGAACTCATACAGTCAACCAACCTTTGAAGTCTCAAACTCTTGACTACTGTGGCTTCAATAAGCAAATAATAATCGTCACTGTAATTAATACTGTGGGCTGAGCAATTACGAAAAAAGAAACTCCTTATGTAGTGGTATGTTAAGGTACTTGTACTTCAGAAGGAAGTACTTAATTACTCAAGAGAAAGGTGTCATTTTTGTAACTGACTTTTAAGTGCTACAAGTAATAGGCTCTAGAGGATGGTCAAGCTTTATATCACACCATTTTTTTTTATTTCATCATAAACGTTAAGCTAAGTATTTGCATAACAAAGTCAACAACTGAAGTTTCCATTTTTTCTAAGAACCTAAAGACAAGTTCCATTGGATGCGAGATGTACATCTCATTTCAATGATTTGATTCTCTATATCTGATCCGGCCTCTTCTTCCAATGGAGGTTGAGAACAGTGCAGTGTAATGAACCCAAATGAAACGGAAATAAAATTTTCAACCTACCGAAAGGATTGCTTTGCATGCCAGAGAGACGGACCTTCCACGATATTTCCAAAGCGTTCAACAGCACTGTCACAAGCCAAACGAGTTCTCTTTCCATCAGTAATTACCTCTTTCTCTACGCAAAAACTCATCTGCTAAAGGTTCTCGCACCTTTCCAGGACACTCACATGTACGTATTAGTAACTGTACGAGAAGATCTTATGGATTCATATAATAATATACAGCGGCAATTTGAAGACTCGGTATGACTACATTTTAAAGACATAATTACTCAGTGAGAGACGATTCCATTCCTTTAGATTTAATAGGTTTTCACTCTTTGCTTTGGCTCAAAACTAATCAACGAACCAATCCAAACAAGCATTAACGATCATACGGTGCTCTGTGAAACCCTTCGCGTCTCGCGGCAGTCGTGGCCGAAATCGATTGCTCATGCTCAGACTTTCAACCAATCAAAAACTTTCTCCAAACGGATTATCCCAGAGTCTCTCGTAACCAGACCCGCTGGTCAAGGGGAACGAATACTCTGGGAACGAGATTGGGAACGAGAATGGAGAATGGATCACGAAGACAGAGCTTAAAAACGACTGCGCATGCGCCAGATAGGGAGCACAAATCGTGCAAATGAAGTGTGCATTTCGATCGTTTGATCTAGTCTTCTGCCTGTGCCACTTTATAACTCTTGACGGTGTGAATTTTGGAAGTGAGATCATGATGATTTAATTTAAGGAGACGCATCAGATCTGTGTAACATATTTGTGTGGAATTTTTGGGCCATGAGATCCAAACCCAGTTAAGCCCTGGCCAAACTATCGAACAAAGTTGGATTGAAGGCTCCAACTTTGCTCGATCCAACATTGTTCGACAGTTTGGCCGCCCATGTTGGAAGATGTTCGTCCAACATTTTTTGCTCGATCAAATGTTGGATAGAGTCTGCTTTTGAACAAACATTACAACCAACAATTCTGTTTGACACAGCAATGTTGTAGTGTTTTGCCGCTCTTCCAACAAAGTTGTGTCCTGAATCGAGTCACGTTCGTATTGCTAGCCAATCACGAATCGCTATCTTATTTTCAAGCCAGGGCTTCTTGCATCATTTGCAACAGAGATCGCGGACAAGAAGCAAATGGAACGTCGAGGTTGTTGATGAACAGCCAGAAACCTTGATCAGCGAATAGGAAGCAAGGCCATGTCTGTGGGACACTTTTAGCCTACCTAATCATTATCGCTGTTTGGAGATGTCTGGTTCAATAGCGTTTAAAATTCCTGCAAATTGATCCGAGCTCATAATCATCATCCCCTAAGCGCGAATGTATCTTGCAAAGAATATACCCTTTTCTACACGTTCTCTTAATCATTCTTTGGTTTTTCCTTGTTTGAATACGTCCTTTCCGTCCTAAAACAACTTCCGTAGCATAACGCTTTGCCACATTTTCAAATTTTGCGCCAACTTAAACTTGAATTCGTCAAGCAATGTTGGATAGTGTTTTGCCACTACGTCAACATTTACATCCAACAATGTTGCATGTGGGATCCAACTTTGTTCGATAGTTTGGCCAGGGCTTTAAATTGTTTGGGAATATGCGCTGCAGAAACTAACGGAGGCTACGGTGAGTGTTCCATATTTGTTTTTGAAGCATGAAGTGTTTACAACGTTTGGTTAAGTTTGCACACTAGGGTATTGCCCATGCAATCTCTACAGTTTTCATCAACAAGATAATTTGGGCAGGGTTTTCTGAAATCACCTTTACAATCAATCATATTTACAATGCGTTAATTAAACGTAACATATTCTAAGAGCATTATTTGAAAGTTGTCAACCTCCTTCCTGAACCAAGGCAGCAGTTCATTTAGAGTGCTGTCACTCTGCAATAGCCACTTAACCTCCTGACTGCCCCCATAAAGGCAGCTGTCTAAAAGAAAACACCTTGTGAACTTGTGAAGTTGGAATGAACACAAGTACTGGCCAGGACTACATAGTAAATATTGAAGTTCTTTGTCCCTGTCTCAGGGAATTTCTTCAATGAAAAGGTAAATTGGTTGCAAGACTGGCCTCTGAGATTACACTCAGAAGAAATTCTAGTTGCACAGTAGTGTGATCAATAACATTGTTTATTGCCATAGTGAGGCTTCATTACAGAATCATAAATACTTGCCCACCGAAATACCCTATGCAATCAACTGATATACCCATGTTCGGGAGACTGTTGGCCTGTTAATTAATGGAACATCCATATATGAGGAAAAGAGCAATTTGCTAAATAAAAGTGCAATGTCCAGGCCCTACTTCCTGTTAATCCTGGGATTATTGACTGGGAAATACCGCTTGAAAGTGGCACCCGAGCAACGTAATTGTAGTCTAGGTTCCACAATCTCCAAATAATAATGATTTATCATTATTGTAATAATGCAACACACTTGGTGTCAACATCTATGTCAAAACTTGGAAGATGGTATTTTGCTTTCCCCCTTGACTGGCCATTATTTGCAAATCTGTGTTCAACCCAACGTCCAAGACAAAATTATGGTTAGACTCAAATCTAAGAACATGTGTTTAGGCAAACAGTTGAGGGTCATTTGTTTATGTGTGGTTTATAGTATGTTTATGTGGTTTGCTCATCATGTTTTCTTTGTCTTGGTTGTGTAATAAGAATGACTTTTTGTACTAATTTTCACAGCCCCCATAAAAACTGAAATGTGCAGTTTCCTGTGTCTAGGAAAATAATAATATTATTATGATATTGTAGATTGTAGCATTGTAATATGCATCTCATGGACAATAACATTCATTTTCGTTTTTTGTCCTTAGGGATATGGATCCACCTTGTATTTTTGCGGCAGTTTTGTGAAATATTAGCTCTAAAAGGAGCGAGAGGAAATTCAGCGTTTTTTTTTCTCAGCAATAAACCACAATAATCTTATTGAGTTCACTTTGTCCATGTTGGTAGTGTGGAACAAAAGACTGGATAATTATAAAGTCACTGAGAAATCCAGACAATGCTGTTGAGTTTTCAGCAGTTTCTTTAGTACTATTCGCATTGTCAAAATTTTCAGTTTCTTCTTAGAACTGAATACCAGTCCTTAACCATTTTTCAGTTATGAACTTTTTGGACCAGCACAGAACTTTAAGATGCCACTTCTTTAAATGTTGTACTTATAAAACAAAATGGGGACAACATATTCAAGCAAAAAGATCACAAATGCATGTTGTTTGCACCTGCACGCAAACTTTGCGAATGCTTTTGATCTGATGAGTTGCGAACCCAGTTATGCTTCAGATACATGTAGTGACGTCGAAAATGGTTTTAGTTTACATGCCAGAACACCTCCAAACACATTCAATGACAATTTGTAAAAGAAAAAATTAAAATTAAAAACAAACATGTTCTTAAGCATTGGGACGCACATGGAATGGCCCTTGCATATGTGTATTATACTGATGACTGGATTCCATCTACTTAATATACAATCATCTTTTTAGGATAATACCACCTAGGCCAGTCGGCAGATAATGCTAGAGTGAACTTCTTGCAATACAGCTGAAAATATTAATTTTGTGGAATGCCCCTTTCAGGGATGTTACCTAGTTGTCTATGCTCTAAAGATTTTGTTCAAACTCATCAAGCACAATGTAGCATGCATGTGTGAAATGTGTCAAGGTTAGATCAGTTTTGCAATATGCACTGTGTTGTCTGAACTGATCCTTGTAAAATTTTTGTAGTTTCTTGTCAATTGTTAAATATGGAAAAAAAATGGATTTACTTTCTGTAAAAAAAAAGCCATTAGTGACGTCTCTTGATCAGGTTAGGATCTGATGAAATTTTATTTTAAAAGGCAAGCAAATCAAGGGGCAAATTAATTTTCTCTGAGCTGTTTAATGACATTAAGAGGGCGTTCCAGGGTGAAGCACTTTTTTGCCTGCTCTCTGTATATCATTGTAGTGTATAATCTTTTCACCGATTTATCTCAGTTTCTGTTGGGGCCGGCTTTCATCGCTCTTCTATAAATTTAACAAAAGATGCTGTGTAAAGAGAGAAAGATGTATTTTGCTTTCATGATAATTATAAATTCGTATTAAAATTTGGGGAAACGTGGAGCTCAATTTGCCTTCTTGCATCTTTGCATACTCCATTTTAATATCACTTTCAGCTTGCTTGCCAAAATGAAATTATCTTTTGTAAGCGTGTCACCATTCACCACCCGGTCTATAATTCACAAGTTGTCTTCCTTTGTTGTTCAGAATATTATAGAGAGTATCTGGAACGTCAAAAGGTTTTTTTATGTGTCTTTAGGGACCGGTCATTGTCGTCATAATCGTCCTTATCATTGTCTTCATCGTCCTCATAACCATTGCCAACGTCCTCATAATTATTGCCAGCCTCGCTTTCGTTGTCACTCTCGTCGTAATCTTGATCTGTATCACTTTTCTCGCTGGTATCTGTTGCTTCTTCCTGATCACTTTCTTCGCCAATTTCCTCCAGTACAACATCATTTTCATATTCGTCATCTGATTCTTCATCCTCGACATCGTCTTCCTCGTAGTTTAGCATATCTGCGCCGTTAACTTTTAGATCTCGCAATGTGGGCAGCAACAATATCTATTTTGTCACGTTTAAGTGTGGCCCTTGAACATCTAATGTGATGTTTGTCGAGGTAGAGATCAAGGAAGCAGATTTTCAACTTCC
>BLFP01001463.1:348969-359904 GCA_014634505.1 Montipora efflorescens
CCTTTCGGTGAGCATCTCTCTGCTCTCCCAAAGGAATTTGACAAGGTTACTTAAACGATTATGTGAATTAAACAGTTTTAAGTGGGGATGTTCATATGCTGTGCCCAGAGACCGACGATTATGAACAACAGCTTTTCATTATTGTTGACAATGAGGTTCTTCGGGAAGTAAGTTCATACAAACAGAGTCTTTCTGCTCTGTTTGGGGTACATTCCATGGTTAACCTAGAGTATCTAAGAAAGCCAACATGTCTGCACTGAGTTTCTTGAGAGTATGTATTTAGCATTCGTCAAAAAAAAAATGCCCTGTATAGAAAAGGTGTCTCTACTCTTTTAGCTTAAAGTTAATAGCCTCTTATTGCATGTATTAACAGTTGCACCACCACAGGAGCTTGAACTAACCTACATGGAGGGATTTTATTAGAAACTGGGACCTGGGTACTAGCACTCGTCAACAGTGAGTACAGTACACGCCATTGCTCAAAGGAGGTCTCAAGATCAAAAGCCAGACTATAATTATATAGGGGTACCCGCTCACTCTGTCACAAGGTCCCTTCTACTTTAAAACTTATCGGAAACCCTGACACGTAAACACACTAAGTCCATTTCTTGATTTGTCACAAACAGGCAGGATTTGTCAAACAGGATTTGTCACAAACACGTAAACACACCAAGTCCATTTCTTGATTTGTCACAAACAGGCGAGAAATAGTACAGAACATGACCAATTTTCACAGGGCTGCCATAAAGAACGTTCACCTGTACCAGCTGTTAACAGCTGTGCTGTGCTGTGCTGTGCTGTTTGTCACAAACAGGCAGGATTTGTCAAACAAGATTTGTCACAAACACGTAAACACACCAAGTCCATTTCTTGATTTGTCACAAACAGGCGAGAAATAGTACAGAACATGACCATGTCAGGCAAGGGTCAGGCAATTAACTCATACCATGTCAAATCATGTTAATTGTTATGTAGTAATTTGTACTATTACTAATGTTGTCAATTAAATTGTCACACTGGAAAAATTTTCACAGGGCTGCCATAAAGAACGTTCACCTGTACCAGCTGTTAACCCTGAGCTCACATTGTGAAGGAAATGAAAACTAGAATCGGTTTTTGATATATTGCAGGTGAAAATTTAATGACAGCCCTGTTTAATGCTGGTTTTTTGGGTGTGTGCATTGAATTAGTTCCATATCGGCTAAATTTTTTTGTCGGGATAGAAGTGATATAAGGAAAATGGACAGTGATAGATTTTAATTACAAAAATTGTTTTTGTGTAACACTTTTCATTTATTTAATTTCACTCACTTTAAGATCTACACCATCCCCTCAAGAGAATTTCTATTGCATGTTAGTTTGTGCTTACAAGCTGTTTTCATTTTTTATGGACTTATCTCATTTGCTAAATAGTTTGGCTGATTTTTTCATGCCGCATAGATTTTTCGAAATCATTAGTGTTTTTAGGCGTTTAAGTTATTTGTTCTGCAACATTAATTATTTTAGTGAAATTGAACAGAGTTGTTTTTGTGATTATGGCTTGTATGTATTGCCTTGTGTATGTATGTACAATGTATATATATTTCCTAAATTTGGAAAGCACATTATATGTTCATGGATTCTAAAAATCAACATGTTTATCCAACTAGAAGTATACATCTCTATTCAAAAATTGTCATTATTTGGTGAAGAACAGTCATTTTCTGTTTATACAAAATAATGATACTTCCCTCAAGACCTCTACTTCTTTAGAACAGCAAGGAAACTCAAAGAAACTCATCTTCTTTTGAAAAGAATCCTAAACCTTCTCTGGTGACGAAGAATCAAACGTGAAAGATCATTCAACGAAGACATAGCTTTATGATTAAAAGAATAATTTATTCTTTTGGAAAGAATCTCGTGTTAGAGGCTGGTGTTTCACTCTCTTTCATCTTCCACGATACAAAACAAAGACAGTCTTTTAACATTTGAAACTAATCCCGGATCAGTGCATTCAACAGCGACACAATCTGCTTTACATTTCCACGTTGCACAAATTCTAATCGAAAATCCCTGGCAACACTTGACAACACAGCCCGTTGGTAACATATTCAGCACAGATTTTTGTCCAGGCATATCGTTCCAACACGTCATATTGTTCCTTTTTCAGTTCTAGGTTCAGATATCCTAATTTTGCTAAAAAAAATTGCATGCCATCGTGAAACAAATCCTCCACTTTCTCCGCCATTTTGGCGTTACGCCTACGCCTGCGCAATAGTGTTCATAACAAGAATCTTGTTATTCGAAAACGGATTATCCCAGAGTCTCTCGTAACCCTACCCGCTAGTCAAGGGGAACGAAGACTCTGGGAACGAGATTGCGAGTTTTGGTGAGGTTCTTTATGCAAATGTGTCACTCCTGCGTAACCGGAAGTTCGATCTAATAAGCCAATCACCAATCAGGATGGATAATCACAACACAGCTTAGAAAGCTGTGACTTCCTGTTCGCGTGGTTGTGCGCCGCCATTGCTGTATGCCGCTTTTATACTCTTAAGTATAAAAGCAGAATTCCTTTAAAAGTGTTTGAGCACCTTCCGCTGCATTTAGAAGCAAGAAACGGAAGAATTAAAAAAAATAGCTTTCTTCGAAGGTGAAGCAAAATATTCTGAACAAGTACAGATTGGTGCAATTAGTTGTTGAAGACTTTAATACGTGTAGAAATGGAATCGACAGACACAATGTGAGAAGACAGTGCTGTTCATCCCCTAAGCTCACGGGGAATAAATAAATTCCATTTGGAAGGTGACTGCCATTTGGAGAGTAACACCGAAGCTATCAAAGTATACCAATGTTTATCAAAGCTATCAAGAAGTTCTGCAAGCTATGAGTCATCAAATCCACATGAATACAACTTGAACAAATCAAACTGATCCAAATCCATCAAATCCAAGCAATCCAGAACATGTCAGAGACCTAAACAGAAAAGCATAAAACCATTTAAGAAAAGCTATGCAGAGCTTTTAAAGCTAAACCAAACTAAAATTTGTCAAGGTCAAGACTCTATTAGACATTCCATGTCAAAAGTGATTCAGTCTTTTTCGTAATAAGATAACACATGGCCCTGAATATGTGTGCACTTGCTGTGATCATTTATGGTTCAGATCATCTGTTTGTAAGTGTAACAGTGTCAAATATAGTGATAAATATTCGGAAGGTTTGTTGGAGGAATGTATAACTGGCACAAAAAGTGTTAATATTACTGAATGGATCTGCTCTACTTGCTAAACCTGATGACATTAACAATATGACCTGGCAACAAAAATCAGACCTTATGCTAAATTACCCTGTCATCTGTGCAACGAACTTTGAACACATGGTACAGCTCTTTATAGAGGATGTGTTAACGAGTAATCTTATCCCTATTGGAGAAATGGTATACTTATTTCACAGGGTTAAATTCCAGCAAAGGGGATTACCTCACATACATGCATTATTTTGGGTATCTACTTGCATATGAGAGCCCACTGTGCTTTTACACAATTATCCAACTATCAATGATAATGCATAAAGAAAACTTCAGCCTGCCAATTTTAAACAATCGCGGTAACTTTCATATCCACGAGTAATGACAGTGGCACTTTGATTCAGCTCTGCTGATCACGAATGGATCTTTTCATGAATGGCAAACAAGGTTGCGGTTGTGTCTCTTCTGAATTGATGAGCATTTTTGAAAAATTGTACCGTACCAGCACATGCGCCTGAGTCGAGATTTATCTTGTTGTTGATCCTGATACTTAAAACATAATTTTGGGCTACTTAGTGAACAGATGAATGGAAGGACAACACGTATTCTGCGTAAACAGCCAAGAAGATTCAATTATACAATAACATGCACTTGACGATTGTTGGTCGTGAAGTTTTAATATTTGAGTGGCTTTTAGAAAATGAAGGAATGGATTGGTCGCATTTGCCTTTGGCGGCGCTTCAAGCTGCACAACGGTTTATTCAATCGCTTGTGGGGCTCTGTTGATTTAATTAATTCCGTGAAGCGAGAAATCGCTTTTTTCTGGAGCTCCTTGACTTGTCGGTGATATGAGTCTTCGTCAAAATCATCATTGTTATCATTTCCTCCGTAGTTTGGTTGATCTTCTTGATCTTCGTCATCATCTTGACCATCGTCACTATCACTACGTTCATCCTCGTCGTCATCCTCCGCAAGGTATCTAGAACAAATATTTGTTAGCTTAAAAGTTTGTCGTGGTTAAATGATTATAGTTAGCGCCTGCTAAGCATGTTGAATTTTGATAAATGAAATCACTTTGATTTTTCCTAATTTCCCTGCATTAAAACCTCGACAGTTAGCGAACAGTTTACAGTCGGTGTAATTTATAGAAATAACAATTGAGCCACATGTATGTCATTGTTTACTACTGTCACATTCTTGATTTCACCAGGGAAAGGCTACTGACACAATTTGTTTATATACCTGTTTAGAGATTGGGCCAACTCTTCCATTCTTTGTGTCAATAATGGGTAACATGTGGGGCATCTCACTTGCTGATTCCTTCCATAACTGTGGTCTATAGATGTTTGTTGGTTTGTGATGATACAGCCCTTATGGAAGGTGTGTCCACATGTTAGGCGCACAGTGTTGTAAAAATTGACGCTGTCTGCACAGTGGAGCTTGTCACATGCTGGGGACACATTGGGTTCATGGCCAGGAAAAGCATATCCCAGGGGAAGGCAACACTGGTCAATGGTGGCATCAAGAACTGGAAAGTAGTAGGACTGAAAGGGCAGTAAAAGGTATGAAAAAATAGTTTAAGCCTTGGCTAGAGTTATTGAGCCATATTCAGGATTTTCGTTTTGTGATGTCTGTTATCATATTTATATTATGGTATTCCTCTGGAGATTATTGTGTTCAAATGGAAATACCTTGAATTATCCATACTGACATTACCTGATTCTTCTTTCTTCCTTTAGGAATTTTCTGTGTTTGGCCCTGCTTCATCCACACATCACTAAAGATGTCTATAGGGAATTGTGCAGCTGATAATACTAAAACAACTAGATTTTGTCTTCCTCTTCCTCTGGTGTACTGCGGGAGGAACCATTCTATGAAGTCATGATCAAATCTTCTTCCGCTGATTGCATGAGCCATTCCTCTTATCTCAGGTGGCAGGGCCCATACAGGAACATCCCTTATTGACAATCACAAACAAATGAGAAGTATACCTCGGTATTGTGCACAATGTACAGTAAAAGAACTTTTTTTTTTGTTGGTTTTTTTTCCTTTTTAATCAAGGAGGTCAAACATCCAAAACAAAAGTGTACATTTCAAAATGGCATTAGGCATACTTTGGAATTATAGCATAACTGATAAAATAATATTGTTATTCTTTTGTATCGACTAAGTACCAAATAATATGTGTAAATAAACAATATTGCATCCAAACATTTGCCATTTTATTGCAGTTTCTATTGCATATTGTGAAAGGCTATAAATGTTATTAATTTTTAGAGAAGCAGGTTGAGCAAAAGCCACTTCTGTGTTTGTTTGTGTGTGTGTGTTTGTGTTGCTGATAATTAAGCTTGGGGACTTAAAGAACTTTCAGTTTTCTACTTTTCACTTCTCAGCATTCTCTGAATAATTTCTGTGTTAATTCTTGTCATGCATTTGACCTGAACAAACTTTAACATTCACCAACCTTCGTAAAACACAGTGGAATATTTCCACTTTCTTTTCTGTCAAAATTTGCAAAAACTCTTGAATTGTAGAAGTAACTTCTGCACTTTCTTTCAGGTAATAAATGATGTCTGATAACTGGCACAGTGTGGCTTTGTCGTAGTTGCGCCTTCTAAATATAATGAACATCAAGGAAATTCGCAAAAGCACTGCGAGCCATTGATCGAGATCACCACCTCTGAACACAGTGTTGTACAGGAAAAATAACAGCAGCAGAAGCTCATCAAACAGGTGTAGAAGTAACATGTACTCAGTATCCTTGCAAAGCCGCCCAAATAACTGCAGCACTTGATCACGAACCACTGACCACCCTCCAAATGCCACTGTGGCAAGTGTCACAATTTTCTGTGGCTTTGGTCTTTTTGGGGGCACCTAATTTCACAAGAAAAAGTATAGACACATGTATGTTGAAGTGTTGGGTTGAGCATGACAGACGCAAACTACAAGTGCATCATTATACATGCACAGTTGTACGATCTTGTCCTTCCTCCTTCAATTACATTGTATAAAACCTCAGCCTTTTATTACAGTATTCAAAAGAGTTTTTTCTTTGTGCGATTGGTATACTGTAAATTATGTGTATTTCATGTACCTTGTTTCTTCCAAAAAGTGCTTTGTATAGCTTTTCAAAAAGTGGCCGAAATAACAGAACAGTCGATTCCTCTGCATTCAATGACACATGAAATGGTCCTTGCCAAGGGATGAGAGAAGGAATTGGACTTTCTGGATCAGTTGTAGGATTCCACTGTGTAAAAACAAAACAAAATGCACATACTCTTTTTGGCAGTCTCCTCAACAAAATTAATATTTTTAGACTTTTCCATTTCTTGTAACAGTGATGTTGTGCTTAATTCATGGCTTTAAGGGGCCTTGAAGTTGGGGTGAGTAGAACCTTCTGTGGGCAAGCTCTGACACATTAAATACTGTTGTGTATAAGTACAGTATACCTTCATTAATAATTATTTTGTTACCATGCATGATTTATCTATGATCAAAAGAACAGACATAAAAGAAAGGATCAAAAGATGTGTAGGTCAGTCTGTGTCATCAAGTGAAATGTCATTGTTCATTTGATTTTGTTATCGTACGTTTACAGCATTTGATGACAAGAAATGCTGTAAGAGATTGAAAGACTGTTAGGAAAAATTATAAACTGATTGAGAAACCTTTGCAACAATTTTCTTGTTGTATTTCCATGTTGGAAAATCTCCTGTTATGATGCTGGCGTAGTGACGCAGGTATTCACCCAATTCAGGGGCCTCCATCAGAAGATGGTTTAGGGAGGTTTCATAATCATGCACACCCTTGAGATTCTGCTGGAATTCATCAATCAACCATGTTGTATTTAACAGCTGTAGTTCCCCTCTTTCTTCATCAGAGTAGACCCTAAAATTATTGATGCATGCATAGGCATTATACGTTAAGGGGGATCAGTATTCATTACAATTTACACTATTGACACTGCGTTATTTTTCTAATGTTGGTTTATGAAAGCAAAAAATAAAATGCTGCACGTTTCTGTAGTCACCTATCTCTTGTAAGCATTTTATTGCAGTACTCAATAATTTGGACATTTAAATGCGCATTTTGTATCTTCTTCTACACTGTAGCTATAGTATAATGTTAGAGTAAACAATATTTTTATTTCTTTAAATTATGTGGTTATTGTTGCTTTCTCTTTTCTTATACCTCAGGTTTTCACAGCTTTTCTTGGCATCACTCATTTTAATTGTTGTGTAATCAGGGGACAATGTGGCCATGTATGTTAATTCAAAAAATTGGTTAACATGGTTCTTAAAGTGTCCCAGTATAGCTTCAATTGACACTCCTCCTCTACACTGTTTGATTGTACCAGTTTTGGACACGACAGGGACAACACGATGGAGTTTCTGACATTCTGCTGGTCGTGTGATGGCTGAACCAGATGGCTGTATGTCCATGAGACCAGTGCACATGTGCCAGGCAGTACTTGTTGTACTGGAAATTGGGTGTTGTGGTGCATGGATGAGGTGGATGTCGTCCTCAATGAGTATGATAAATGTTTTCTTCTACATAGAGCAGCCAAAATCATTATGTGAATATACATGCAACATCACAATTTCCCCCATAATTATGCAAGTTTCGAAGATACTACTGATATACAACAACATGCACACAATCCCGTCACGTTTACTTTCTCAGTAACATGGATTAGACCTGCTTATCCCTTGCATTACATGCATGTGTAAGAATATCAGGGATACATACACTTATAACTGAATGTTGTTCAATATTATTGTAATGTAGTATATTTTGGAATGTGTACCTCAGTTGCTTCCTTTAGTACTTTACCAATTTCCATTTGGTTTTTTTTTGCAAGTTCAGTTTGGTAGTTCCGCACTGAGTTCGGGTGAACAGAATATCCCATCACTTGTCCAGCCATAAGGGAATTGTAGGAAGCTCCACCAAACTTTAAATTAAGACCATTGGCCTTTTGTACGTAGTCTGTTATTTTTCTGTTGATGAACACACCAACATTATATTAGAATTTGTTCTTAATGACAAATGTCTTCTGTTCAATATTACATTTCATATGAAGCTGTTTGATGGTCATCAAGCATTTAGCTAACTCGTATTTACATCAGTTGCCCACCAGAGTCTTTTGACGTATATGCCTTTTTAATTAATTTGGGTTTCCTATTCGTTGAGTATAATAATTTCACAACTGCAGCACATAACTCTCTTTACTTAAATCTTTGAACATTTTTAATTAAGTACCTGGTTTCGAAAGAAACTCAAGTTATGCAGAACTGTTTTGAGGATTTCTTCTTTTTTGTGAGGGAGTTCTCTTTTCGTTGTTGAATATAGCATCAAAAATATCTTTAAACATTCCAGGTGCATGCTCCTCACAAAAGCTTTCCATCTTGGAGGGGTCGTAGAGATTTTCTCCACCATCTGCGTAGTATCTGGTGAGCGCCTTGTGAAATTGGTGAAAAAGTGTGCTAAAGGATGTGTCCCCTTTTGAAAAATGATTTAAAATGAGGCAGATAAGAACAGGTTTCACTTGTTTCATATTAGTAGTACAATTAATGCAAAAATGTCATAGATGCAAGTACTGAAGAGTTCAAGCTATAGTATTTTTTAACAATGTACACGCAGTATGTTAGGGTGCTTGCCTTGAGATCCGGAGATCCCGGGTTCAAGACCCGCTCTGACCACTCGTTGAATTTGATCCTGGTAGTCCCTGGTTCAACTTCCCAGCTGCACTTGTAAATAGCCAACTGGTTTGTCTCCGGCCAGTTGGGTTTCTTAACAGTTGTTGTTGTTGTTCTGTTCTGTCGTTTCGTGGTGTTTCATTGGCCCTGAAAAGCCCCTATGGGGAGCGGTCAATTAAGTATGTATATGTATATGTATTTGAAGACGAAAGACGAGTAGCTGGGTGGCAATCATGGACGACTGTCAGAGCTTTAGCAGCAAACCGAAGTGGATGGAAAGAGAATGTCAAAGCCTTATGTGCCTTATGGCACGAAGAGATATAGAGATGTATATGTATATATATATTTTGTGGCAAATGTACATGTACTCTGTCTATATTTCATATTAATTAATTTGATGACAAGGCGGATTTGTTATCATTGTTTGAAAAGAACCTAACTACACTGTATGTGATTACTACATGATGTGGCAATGTCCCTGGTAACTCAGAGTGGCAATGTCTTGGCAGGCAGCTATGATTCCACCCTGAGAGGTGTAGGTTTCATGTACCTTTTAGTGGATGTTCAACCCTTTAACCTTTTAAGAGTGACCAACATGTTATTTCTCCCTATGTTAATGTTTCTTAACTGATCAGACATAAGGGTCATAAGAAAATGAGAAATGGTCTACAAGTGAAAAATGAGTTGTTTGTGAAATAAATTCTCCTGATATGTACCATAGAAAATGTATTGGAGAACAGTGTGGAGAATATGCATATTGATATATTAGCTGAAGGTATTTTCATTTATTTGGCGACATGAGTCTGGGTGTGTGCAACGTTTCAGAGGGGCTAAACTGTTTACCTTTTATTTTTCTCTGCAGGATTTTAGTTTCATCCTTGAGTTCCTCATTTTTCTCCCGAAGTTGAGCATTTTGCTGAGAAATGACTGATACATGGGAAATAAAAATAGAACCTGATAATTGGGTAGCAATTTGTGCAACAACATTTTTTAAAACTTTTTTGTGTTTCAATTTCTTTTTATTATTAGATCAATGACAAAGTGCAAATATATTTGTGTATTTAGACGTATACTACCTTCAATTTTTGTTAGCAGCCTCCTCTCTCTTTCTCTGTCATCTTCCCTTTCCTTTTCCAGCTCCTCAATTCTCTTCCTCAGTTCTCCGCAGTCCGAAGTTTGGTTGGTGGACGGGTATGAGCGCTACCCAGGGGACAGAAAAAAATGGGGTTTTGCGTAGTTTTAAAACATGCCAAGAAAAAAGGGCTGACAAACAAAAAAATTGAATGAAGGGAAGCCTTGTACCTTTCGTGGCGGATGATACTCCTCCTGAGAGCAAATTTGCCGGTCTTCGTCCGCTGACGTAAGGTGCTTTAAACAAATAAATGTTCCTGGCGTTGCAGTGGTTGGGAACCTGTCAAACACTGGGAAAAGTCGTTGTTGGGGGCAAGGAACAATAATGCTAGCACATTCATTAGACTTGATGGGGTAGCAACAGCTCGTTGTGTTTTCTCTCGTTTTTTCCGAATGATGCTTTACAGAGCGGTACTTCTGTAAAATGACCGCAGGACCGTGGATTTCATTCACTTGGTGAAAAAGTGTTGACGGGCCTGCGCGACTCCTGCCGTTCGCAAGTGATTCTAAAGTCTTTGCCATTTTGAAAATCGAATGGCGGGAGGAAGCCTGAGTCTTAGTGCGCATGTCCAGCCGTTTTTAAGCCCTGTCAGTTGACGTAGTATGGCCGTGTAGCCGCGTCGAGCCACAGAAAGCGCGCGAAAAATGGAGCCTTGCTTATGTTTAGGTGAATTAACCTTGGTTGAGCCTGCAATCCAATCGAAAACCAGTACCTGGTCAGCGGTCAATTAAAAAAAAAACAGCTGACCTCGTTGAGCTCTGCGCTTGAGCCAGCGATGTGGTTACGTGATACTGGTCAGCAGATACCTTGTTTCGATAGGTGTCAATAACCCTTATTCACGATAGCCGCCATGTTGGTTTTCAAATCGTCATGCAAATTAGCCA
>BLFP01001463.1:364945-378826 GCA_014634505.1 Montipora efflorescens
AATTCATCAAAATAAGGAATAAAATATATGCAAGGGAATTCATTGTTAAATAAGTATAAAAATCTGGCTTATGTTACCCCAATTACAAATATAGTTGTTAGAAATGGACGCGGCTTATCTGCGGGAAGATCTGAAAAAGGCTGCCTCTGGTGGCCAGTTTTCCATCTTTGCAACCAATTTTATGCCTAGTTGCATGTACTAAGCTACTAACGTTCCGCTCATGTTTTCGTTGTAATGCAAAAAAGTCTATGGCAAAACTGTGTTTAAGAAATTCCTGTCAACAAATACCAGAAAAAGATCAATCGTATGTCCAAGTTGGTAAAAACGATGTTCATTACATTAAAGTGCTAAAATTACATTAAAGTATTTTCCGTTTCAATATTAGTGAAACGTGAGTTAACCTTTGATGAACAGTGGATGAACTTGACTTCTAAAGACTAGACTTTGGATTTCTTCTGTTTTCTGTCAAAAAACTTTTTTCCGTAAATTTGAGCTGGTAAGATCAGGGTGCAGCTTACCTCCGGGTTTACAGTTCACCTACTAGCATACTAAAACAAATTAACCGCATGGATTACCTGCATGGGTACACCTACTTTTCAAGTTACATCAAACTGTATGAGGTGTGCCACCCGCCAGTTCCGATGAAAAATACTACAAATTAGTATACTATGACTAATTAACTGCATGGTTAGACCGAATTTACAAGTTACATCGAACTGTATGAGGTGTGCCACCCGCCAGTTCAGATGAAAAATACTACAAATTAGTATACTATGACAAATTAACTGCATGGTTAGACCGAATTTACAAGTTACATCGAACTGTATGAGGTGTGCCACCCGCCAGTTCAGATGAAAAATACTACAAATTAGTATACTATGACAAATTAACTGCATGGTTTTTAAGTCACAAGGGAGAAGCATAAATCCACAAAACGCCATTCAGGGAACGTTTTCCATAACTCGCTTTTTGAGTTTAGTTATTTTCAATTTACATATGCTTTGTATTTGGGTATCTTTGGCAATCCAAAACGAAGAATTTAACATTAAAAATTACATTCTGTTTATCTACACATACACTAAAAGTTGAACCAGATTAACTCGTACGGGATGTCAATGTCATTTCAAGTAATGTCTTTGATGGAACGAAAAAGACTTAGCGATAACTGTAAGCTACTGTAAGAAAAACAAAAGCGGTGCATTAATACTATTTTTTTCTGGTAATCCCAGGGCGTTCTCCTATTCCAACACAGCGATGAGTTCATAGATTGAAGGGCGTTTGTCCCGGGGTCTTCATTTTATTTTTGACACACCCGCCCGGATTCTCCAAAATTACTCGTTTAGCAACTCTCAGTGAATTTGCAGTCCTCATGGGTAGCAAGTCTAGAATATCGAATACTATTTTTCCCAAAGGAAAAATGTCAGATTTAATAGACTGCCGACCACAACCGGTGACAATTTCTGGAGTGATATGGGGATAGCGTCTCTTGTAAAGTTTTTGACTTGAAGCCGTCAGAGGCAAAAGTGGTTTTGGATCTGTTATGAATCGGGCTTTTCCGAAGTCGATTATCACAGGATTCCACTGCACTTTATTTTGCTTTTCTAACACAACATTCTTCGACTTTAAATCGCTGTGTAGAATTTCACGGATATGTACGTGACGAAACCCACAATGATAATAATGGCTGTCAACAGAGTTAAAATTTGTCCCTTTTCTTCATGGAACTGTGTTACCAGCCTTAATTTCTCTCCTTTTGTTACTTCTCCAAAAAGGAGTGGAAGGGGTCGATGATCTCCCAAATGGTTGATCATTTGGGGACTTGGTCGAGGAGAACATGTAAGGAGAATATATGTTGATAGAACGGAAGGTGTTCCACTGTTTTTCTATAATTATCAGCTATTGTTTTCAACGGTTCGCTCTCCTCTTTCACAATCAAGATTCGACACCAGCTTTTAAGAGATTTGACTATATTATCTCCTGCAGATTGGCCCTGTATCAAAGAAAACAAAATTAAGGATATTAATGTTAACTGATTTTCCTTCAGGTTACACAAATACATGTACATAGAAAATTGACTGAGTACCCAAGAGAGACAGAATTACCAGTTGGTACAAAATAATAATGATTACAAAAATTGGTTCTACCTTCAGAAAATAATAGTCCAAAACTGGGCTGACTACCCAAGAGAGACAGAACTCGTTAGTACAAAATAATAATAATTTATAAAATTATTTACAAAACTGGTTCTGCCTTCAGATAACAACAGTCCAAACTATACTGACTACCCAAGAGAGACAGAACTCATTAGTACAAAATAATAATTATTACAAAATTGGTTCTGCCTTCAACAACAGTCCAAAACTGGACTGACTACCCAAGAGAGAAAGAACTCATTAGTACAAAATAATAATTATTACAAAATCGATTCTGCGTTCAGATAACAACAGTCCAAACTGGACTGACTACCCAAGAGAGACAGAACTCATTAGTACATTTAATGATTATTATTACAAAATTGGTACTGCCTTCAGATAACAACAGTCCAAAACTGGACTGACTACCCAAGAGAGACAGAACTCATTACTACAAAATAATAATTATTACAAAATTGGTACTGCCACGGATAACAACAGTCCAAACTGGACTGACTACCCAAGAGAGACAGAACTCGTTAGCGCAAAATAATAATTATTACAAAATTGGTTCTGCCTTCAGATAACAACAGTCCAAAACTGGACTGACTACCCAAGAGAGACAGAACTCATTAGTACAAAATAATAATTATTACAAAATTGGTTCTGCCTTCAGATAACAACAGTAAAAAATGGACTGACTACCCGAGAGAGACAGAACTCGTTAGGGTAAAATAAAAATGATTAAAAAGAGACTGGTTGTGCCTTTTGATAACAAAAGTCAAAAACAGACTATCACATACAAGAAATTATTTAAAATGCAATCTGTTTTGCAATAATAATTTAATATTATAGATACTTTTAAAGATTACATTGAAACTGATCAATGTACTTCAGGTCTGGTATCCAGCTAGCAGCCTAAGGCTGTATTCTGTCTATTACATATATGTAGTCTGTTTCAGTCTGACCTCTACTCAAAAACAACAAACAGCACTTTCCTATGCTGAATTTCTCATTGGGCTAGCTCTGGGGCATTGAGGTACACAAGCAACCCCACCGTGACAAGGTATGGACTATGAGGTGGTTGCAAAGTACAAAATGATCAGAAAATCGTCTGGCATTACACAGAGTAAACTCCCAGGAGTCAATCGGTTTAGTAAAAATTTACAAACTAACAAACAAAACAAATGACAAATTATCCTAATGATCTTTTGCTTATTAGCTTGGCTCCACATAACAAGCTAAATTATGCTTCACAAATTATTATTATTATTATTATCATTATCATTATCATTATTAGGATATGTTGGTCAACTTTGTTTTCCATGCTCGACTGGTTATTTCATATCCAACAAGCCTGAACGCAATAATATTGTTTTATTGAAAATGCCCCCAAAATAGAGAGAAATCTACTGACTTCATTGTGTAACTGTATATTTTCAGCTGACATGTACCCTTTCCATCATTTTGTAGAGCATGGAATATCAGCTCATATACCAGGATGCAGGGCTCGAAATTGCGACCAATACAGTCGCATTTGCGACTAAATTTTTCCCCTTGCCGCTAAAATATCTGGAGAAGTCGCAAATTTGCAACTTGTTGTCACCTTCGCTCTTTCGAAACGAAAGGGTTAGGAGTTGCCAATTTGCTGCTACTTTTGCTAAAATAAATAAATGACAATTATTTTGTTTCTCGCTGTGAATTTTCTCTGAAGATAGCGTAATTGTTAGCTAGAGTAATTTAGCATGTTACGTGCACAGCTCCATTCCTTCGATCATTCGCTATTCTCAGCGGTTTCCATGGTACTTTTAAAAATACAAGAGTTTCCTTAAATAACAGTTACCTACCTTTTAGAAAAGTCCTATTCAAGACAATCTCCACCTGCCCTTTTTAGCTGCCAAAGGCCTAATACATTGCCCTGAAACAAAATATGGACATATAAAAACCCTACAAGGTCAGCTTCATGACCCGACATAATGGTTATGGTAGGAGCTGTGGAAATTTGACCCGCTAGAATTCCTTGTTGACACCCTGGCTTACAAACTTATATGGAAGCCTGTGACAACATCCCAAAGTGTCCACCTTACCAAACTGACCATTTTGTACATGTAATAAAATCAATAATAATTATTTATTGTTGAATTTTTCATACTTTTTTATTGATAATGTCTGATTTAGTGTTTCACTCATAAATTTGATCTTTTTTTGAGGGTGCCTGGGCATAAAGCACTCAAAGCACTAGCTTGTGAGATTTCCCATATCCAATTAAAACAGTGGAGCAATCATGCCAAAAATTGTCCCTTAAAACAAAAGTTTTGCGATATAAGAATTCCTCAAGATGGCTTTTAGTGTATTGTTATGAATATGCTATTTCCGAGTTCCTGTCTGCTTCCTCTTCAAAGCGAGTCTAAGTGCGAAGTCTTTGTGATGGTAATTAGGTCTACATGTACATATGAATGAAAACTAATTTTCAGGAGAAAAACTTTGCACTTAGACTCACTTTGAAGAGGAGGCAGACATGAACTCGGAAATGGCTTATTAGATTAACAACCCTCTCCCTCCTGAGAGTGACACTTATAGATTTTACTCTGTCTAATTCCAGACGATTTTACTCGTCAATGGGGGCCTCTTCAGGTACATGTATGAATGGGTTAAGTACTCATCAAATAAAATTTGAGGTTTTGGTGGGAGAAATTGCAATATTAAATGCATCACAATTTTGATTGGTATATTTAGATGGCTAACTCTACTACATAACAGTACATGTACAGGGTTCTCCCTAGCTTTCAGCGCAACAGGTATGGCACCCTTTCACACCGGTAAAGCAATTGGTTAATGTTGGAGGTTCTGCAAAGGATAAGCGACTTCTGAGTGTTTGCAGGCGGTAATAAGTGCTCTTACAAGCAGTAAATTTTACTGGTAGCTTTATCAATGTTTCATGAAAAATGCTAGTAATGCAAATGTTTTTGAGTAGTCTACTATGGAATACCCACAAGACAACTGAATTTTTTTGTTAAGGCTCACATACATATACATACAAACAAGTGACAAGTAACAAGCGAGAAAGCTTGTATACCATGTCATAAGAAATAGTTACATATCATCCTGCACAAGCAATGTGGAATACAGCCAAATATATGCTGTGCAGTTATTGACTGATTGGTTAAATCTTTTTATGACTTGATACAAAGGGCTTCACATTACTGAACATGTGACATTGTTTACACAAGGAGCCAGAGCCGGCCAAATTTTTGCGCGCCCCATCAAAGAAATGTGAACGCAAGGTTACATTCCTAGAATACTTTTTCTCACAGTCCAGGAACGAAGGTGTGAAAAAGCAACGTGATCCCAAACCACACGTCAATAATAATAACACCGTAACTGTTCATTAAAGTTGTTAAGATCGAGATCACATAGTGCAGTATGACACAGGAATAAAAATAGTAACAGTAGAACCGAAAGAGTTAATTCTTCATGTGAATCGTTCCATGTCTGTTTACATTATTTTCTCGTCAACATGTCACGCACCAGGCAGTTACCTTAATGTTTAACTCCTCATTTCACAACAAAAGTAAATGCGATATTGCCAGGCTTGCGGATTTGTTTAATCTAACAGCAGTACCACTAAAAGAGAGGGCCTATTTTCGTCACAATGAGGAGATATGAGCTTCCGCGTTTACTGGCTTGATGGCGCAGGATAAAATTGCTTTAGTTGGGCAGCGTGCTGGCAGTCGTTGGCGAACGAAAAGCACTGATCAGATCGAGAAGTCTTCTTAAATGTGAAGAGGGTGAGTGGTCGCGTAGAAGAGAATTGCAACTTATATGGTGGCCCAATGTCTATTCGCAAGCAAAATACTGGACATTTGCGGCAGAGATTCTTTCTTGGACACACTGCACTCGTAAATTAACTCATTCATGAGGATTTGGCGTAGTAACTTTTAGGTCTAGTGAAGAACTTATAAAAATGGGCACTCAAAGTCTCCTTCCCTCTTTCGCCTCTGATGAAAAGACAATAAAACATGTGCAATATATAGGACATGCAATTTAAACAATAAAAATTGTCAATGTCAAGTGTTTGTCTCTCTGTAAAGAATTCTCTATAGGGTAGACATTGAAAGCTATTTTCTTCAGAAAATTTGTTTCATTCATAAAAGGAGTAATTTTCAATAATGTACATGTACAAACATTACCATGACTTTCTTTAACTGATCTTGTGTTTAAAAATTGCACCGTAACCAGGATGAGACATGTTGTGAATCTGAAAGACGTTCTCTGGTTAAAAATTGGTTAAAAATTATAAGCTTTCGGCTATCTATCTATAGCCTTTAACGAATGAAATATAAGAAGCACGAATTAAAATATATACGAAAAGGGGTGTAAAAATTCGATGCGGGTGAGAACTAAAATATGAATAAGAATGATCTAGAAAAAATTATAATAAAATAGAGTATTGTCTCGGTAACGGTTTAGAATTATTGTCCGCGTTAACAGTTTTAGCGGTATGCCAGGATTCCAAGGTTTTTCTAACACGGTAGTTGCCTTTGTCAATCACGCATGCATTATTAAAGTCAATAGAGTGGTCATTCTTCCATGCATGGCTGGCAATGTTTGACCCTTTCGCGAAATTTTTTTTAGGTTTCTTTGATGTTCTTTTTTCCGCGTTAAAAAGCATCTTCCAGTTTCGCCAATGTAACTCCACGGACAGTCCGAGCACGGAATTTTGTAAACAACATTGCATTGTTGGTCCAAGGGCTGTCTTGTTTTTGGGGATGGGAATTCTTGCTGAAGGGTTTTAAGTGGTTTGGTGACGACTCGAATTTCATGTTTGCGTAATAATCTCATGAGGGGCTCTGTCAAGCCGCTAATATATGGAAGGCACGCAAATCCATGGGGTGTATTCTGTGGGTCAACCCAACTAAAGAACATTGCTACCAATTCTTCTGGTGATGGTACAGTTGGTGATGGTGGCTTCTTTCTATTTTTGGAAATATAAGAGATGACTGAGGACGGGTAGCCATTGGCTTTTAGTGCATCTGTGACATAGTTGGTCTCGCGTGATTTTCCTTCGTTAGTGCTTGGGAGATTAGACGCACGGAATAACAAGGTAGAGGCCGTGCTGATTTTGAGTCAGCCATCAGCTCCGCCACTGTTCCGCCAAGGATTTGGAAACGATACGTTGACGACAGCTTTGTTGTCATCAAGAAAGCTGCTGTCCATTCCTTCCACGACACCTTAAACGCTGTCGACCCTAAGATCACATTTACCATTGAAGAAGAGAACAATGGACAAATTGCCTTCCTTGACACCTTAGTGTCAAGAAAAAATGGTGTTGCTGTCATTGACGTTTATCGAAAACCAACCCACACTGATAGATATCTAGACTTCTCCTCACATCATGAGAGAAAACACAAAATCAGCACGGCCTCTACCTTGTTATTCCGTGCGTCTAATCTCCCAAGCACTAACGAAGGAAAATCACGCGAGACCAACTATGTCACAGATGCACTAAAAGCCAATGGCTACCCGTCCTCAGTCATCTCTTATATTTCCAAAAATAGAAAGAAGCCACCATCACCAACTGTACCATCACCAGAAGAATTGGTAGCAATGTTCTTTAGTTGGGTTGACCCACAGAATACACCCCATGGATTTGCGTGCCTTCCATATATTAGCGGCTTGACAGAGCCCCTCATGAGATTATTACGCAAACATGAAATTCGAGTCGTCACCAAACCACTTAAAACCCTTCAGCAAGAATTCCCATCCCCAAAAACAAGACAGCCCTTGGACCAACAATGCAATGTTGTTTACAAAATTCCGTGCTCGGACTGTCCGTGGAGTTACATTGGCGAAACTGGAAGATGCTTTTTAACGCGGAAAAAAGAACATCAAAGAAACCTAAAAAATTTCGCGAAAGGGTCAAACATTGCCAGCCATGCATGGAAGAATGACCACTCTATTGACTTTAATAATGCATGCGTGATTGACAAAGGCAACTACCGTGTTAGAAAAACCTTGGAATCCTGGCATACCGCTAAAACTGTTAACGCGGACAATAATTCTAAACCGTTACCGAGACAATACTCTATTTTATTATAATTTTTTCTAGATCATTCTTATTCATATTTTAGTTCTCACCCGCATCGAATTTTTACACCCCTTTTCGTATATATTTTAATTCGTGCTTCTTATATTTCATTCGTTAAAGGCTATAGATAGATAGCCGAAAGCTTATAATTTTTAACCAATTTTTAACCAGAGAACGTCTTTCAGATTCACAACATGATCTTGTGTTGCCTGAAAATAAACCTATAATGGTATGATATGAAACACCAAAAGCACCCATTGAATAAAAGTCAGTATACATGTAGATAGTTATAAACTGCATGACAACGACAGTGTCAGCAATTATTCGGTGCCCTTGAATTAAATTTGATTTTTGTCAGCCTTTTCAGGTGATCAGTTGTTTCTTTAATTTGTTGTACTTACATCCAGTGTAAGAAATATGGGAAAATAAAAATCCCAGTGAGTTAATAGATTGTATACCTCAGGTATATGCTACCCAAGAGGTTACAAAGTGAAATGGTGACAGTGAGTTAAGAGTTGTATACCTCCAGTATATGCTAACCAAGAGGTTACAAAGTGAAATGGTGACACAGTGAGTTATGGATTGTATACCTCAGGTATATGCTACCCAAGAGGTTACAAAGTGAAATGGTGACACAGTGAGTTAAGAGTTGTATACCTCAGGTATATGCTACCCAAGAGGTTACAAAGTAAAATGTTGTGACAGTGAGTTAAGGATTGTATACCTCAGGTATACATGTATGCTACACAATTAATTATTAATAGCATAGCCGTAAATTTAATTTTGTATACTCTTTCGCATCTACTTTTATGCCATGCTTTAACTTGCTTTTTCTGTGCACTTAGATCGCTAAGAAGTAATTCCAGGTTTCAAATTAAATAATTTATATTTTGGTCAAATTGATGGAAATAAGATTTGTCATCAAGATACTTTATTTGGGTGGGATTGACGAAGGTATTGACAATTACATGTAATGGAAGACCAAAGCGAGATACATGTAATCTCCCAGGCGGTTTCTTCTGAAGTGTAACCGACCTTATTAAGCGTCCAGTCCAAAATTTAGCTTGCTCTGGCTCCTCGTGCATGAGAAACCGGTGAAGGTACATGTAGGTATACAGGTGACAAGGGAGTAAGTACAGAATAACCGGCCACTATTGTGCTCTTGTAGTGGCATCGTTTGAAGAACAAGGCATCTGCAAGTGGCGAATAAGGGGCTGGGTATACAGAGATCCATATATTACATGTAATTCCCTATTCGTTATTATTGTTATTGCCTTAAATGGCCTTAATACAATACAAAGTGAAATTACTAATAAAGGGAGTAGGTCTGCAAAAGTAATGACTGTGTTGAGGCCCTCCTTGGCGTTTTGGGAAACGAGGGAAGATGGCTATTTTGAACGGGGGAACAGAGGAAAAATGACAAAATGTCTTAGGAACAAGGCGACATAAACAATTTTAGGGAGCAAAAAGCTGGGTACAAGTTTGAAAGTAAATTGGGCGGGGAACAAGGGAACAAAACTTTAAAATTTTAAGCCATTTAAACTTAAATCAGGTTTGTAAGTAAGATGATGACTTACCGAAAACTCCTCCGGTAGTCTTTTGCTTTTCGGATCTTTTGAATCTTCCCGCCCATTCGCTAAATGTAGCTGTTCGGCCAGGCCACCCTTTGTTCCAAACGTTCGTAGAACTCCGTTTACGTTTTGAAGAGGGTCTCTACTTTTGTCATGAAGTCTTCACCGATTAACCCTTTTGAAGACTGTCTGAGGTTGAATCATGTCACTGGCGTGTATCTTTGTGGCGAATGCTGATTATCTGACCTGAATTGTCGTTGCCCTTTCTTCCGGATTCCGTCGATGTTTACTGGGTTTATTTGGTGGAATGCGTGCCGTTTCACCCGCACAAAATGTTAAGGAATCACAAAGATCCAATTTTGGTCGTCCAACAAGGGAAAAAGAGAGGAAGAGCACATGCATTGATCGCCCGCGCGAAAAACAAACCGAAAATTCAAACCGATCTCGTTCGCAGAGTCTTTGCGGCGGGGCAATTCATAATGGCGGACAAAGTTGTTGGATCATGTAATTATTGTGAAATGTCCACAATCCTTCTCTTTGTGCCAACGTCCAATCACAACCCGTTGCGAGCCCAGTGCGATTCCTGGGGCGCTTTCATTTTGGGTGGAAAAACTGGGGAGAATTTTCTGCTTTAAAGGTGCAGAGCAAATTTCCTCAATCAAAATATGGAACGGGGGAAAGTGTGTTCCTTTTGAGATTTCCTTTTCTGTTTTTCTCAAGAGACTGGATATTAATCATTTAGAATAACAAATATGGCTGCCGGATTTTCGATCATTACTTCATAAGAAGTAATTCTCACCTACAGCTACGGGCTATGAAAGCACCCACGTTAATTGACTGAAACCCGCACGATTAATTTGGGCAGCTAAACACCAATGCTATTTTTTTTTTTCTTTTTTCAAGGAGCATGGTAAAGTCTGCTTACTAGCCTACATTACTTTCTCAATCTCATTCTGTGCTGGGACTCCTATATCACAAAGGCCTTGATTTACATGTTATTTGCATGATTCATCCCAGCAATTTACATGAAATTTACACACAAAAACTATTTTATGGCCGGGTTGTGTCAATTTACATAGATTTTATGGCCTTTGCAATTGTTGTAAACAATTAAAATGGTCTAATCTTGTGAGGCCCTAAGTACCCGTTTATATGGAGAAAAATTGTCCCGGGAAGAAGGGTCACTCGCTTACCGGAGTTACCCTGGGCCAGCCAACTTTTCCTACATTTCTCTATAAAATGTGGTTTAAGTAAACTCTTTACATGAGGAAAAAAAATGGCTCGGCTAGAAGGGAAACCCACCTAGCCGGGTCACCCTTTGTCAACGGTAGGATCGCCCTCCTGGCCAGGCCAACTTTATTCCATGTAAACACCTTAGCTCGCTCAGTGGAGTCAACTTGGTAGAGGCAAGATGATAAGAGAATGCACGAGTGCTATCTTCCCAGTCTCCTGATGATTGAAACTGAGCCGGGCAGCTCTTGACTCAGTTCTTTTCTCACATAAACGCTAGCTAAAGACCCGGCTGGGAGGGTGACCATCTTCCGAGGACAACTTTTCTCCATATCAACAGGGCCTAAGACTTGATCCAAGTCGAACTATTAAAACACATACCGATAGGCATTTTATAGGTTGCAACCGGCGAACTTTTGATAAACCGAACTCAGTGCAACATGCAGGGCTAATTCAACAGTTTCCCACATAATTTAATTAGGTAATAAATATTCGACACTCAAAATCATCGTGAACAGGGCATACAGATCCAAAACCATTTGGTAACTTAGACGGGACACGCATGATGATAAAGCGCAATTTACAGACATTTTATGAGACATGACCAAACGGCGTAAAATCTTTGTAAATTTTCGATTTATATACATTTTTGCAAGATTTTATAAAGTCTGTAAATTTCAAGTATTTCCTCTTGTAGCTCCAATAATTTATAAACATTTTACAGACATTTTATAGAGCTTTACTCAACAAAACTCTGTAAAATATCTGTAAAACAAATTTACAAAGATTTTATATTTATGGGGTTAAGTGTTAAAGTCTGTAAATTTATTATTTACAGACATTTTATGAAGTCTGTAAATGGTCCAAATTTTCCAGTGTTTGTGTTGACATCAGTGTTATGAAAATTCAAATCAAGTGAGCCCACGTGGTAATGGTCCAACTGTTCGTAATATTACTTTGTAGCTCTTACTATAGAACACGTGCTAAGTAGAACCACCTTGGCATGGGGTAACTTACTTACATTTTAGCATCTAATATTTGAGTTTAGCGTAGTACTGATCAGTGTTTTTCAACATAGGTAAAAGTAGGATTCTAGGCTCTTAAGTCTTCCTGTTTACAGAACTAGCATCAAATAATATGCAAATACAGTCTGAAACCCGCTGAGTGTTCAGAACCTTTTTGCAATTAAACGGCAAACTGTCCCAACGACTGAATAAGATCCGGTTCAGGTTCAGACCGTCATTCATTTTTAATGCCATCGGCAGTAACTTCCAATGAGAGCCATCCGAATTCCTCGAGCAAATCGCTTACCTTTGCATCCTTTCCGAACAACTCCGTTAAGGCTTTGTTTTCATCAACTTTCCCCGCTTTTAAGTCATTGAATAGCGGCCGTTTTCCAGTGATTTTCTGTGAAGGCTCTGGCAGTGTAATAGACCACTCAAAACTCTCTATCGTTTCTTTACACATCTCTGGATAATCATAGAATAAAGCTGGGTAGGTGAATTTTCCATCGAATCCGTTGATGGGTACCATCAGGATGTGTGGCAGGTACTCAAGCTTCAGATGAAGTTGAAGAAGTCTTGCGTAGACCAAGCACTGGTGTAAGTACCTTCCATATGCGTCTGCGTTCTTGTTCCAAAACTCGAAGACGTCAACCACTTTCCAATTTACTATTACGTATTTTCCCTCTCCATTGCTGTCCCTATACCAGCCAACTGCATCAGCGTCTCCCTGCCACAGGTAAATTTTGGGAGACTTTTCCGTTTTGTTGTACATGTAACCATGTAATGTAACGTGGCTGTCAAGAAAGTGTACACCAGACAGCATAGAAATTGTTGAAAGTAGATCCAATTCTCCGTCAATTTTGCGGTTCATTTCATCTTCCACCGTAGGTTCCGGTGACTCAAATGTAGTGTCCTGATTCCTTTTAGCCACATATTTCGCCTTCCATCCCCGAATTATCTTGCTGAGCACTTCGTCACAATGTTGGCCGATAGTGTTGCTTTTGTGACGTTTATTTATGAGCCATTCCGAAATTGGTACCGGAGAATCCTCAATCCTCTGATACTGTCGAAATTCTTTCTTGACACTTTCGTTTATCTAGGATCAAAATACTTTCTAAGCTCTCTATTTTAGCTGTTTTCTTTTCCTATGAAAACTGATTTACTTACCACGTTGAAGAAACGGATGATTTTCCAGTCTTTCTGATCTGATGGCCGTAACACAAAGTCCGTCAACGTAGGTTTTATCTCCCTACGACTACATTGTTCAAGCTTCTCTATGGCACTTTCAAGGGTCCAGTGATCTGACTTCTTTTCAGCCATCTTGATAGACGGTCGCATCGACCTTAGCGGAACTTGTTCGTACTAACACAATCTCGTTCCCAGAGTCTTCGTTCCCCTTGACCAGCGGGTCGGGTTACGAGAGACTCTGGGATAATCCGTTTGGATAAAGTTTTTGATTGGTTGAAAGTCTGAGCATGAGCAATCAATTTCGGTCTCGAGGCGAGTGCCGCGAGGGGTTTCCCAGAGCATTGTATGATTGTTAATGATTGTTTGGAGCCAAAGCAAAGAGTGAGAACCTATTAAATCTAATGGAATGGAATTGTCTCTCACTGAGTATTTATGTCTTTGAAATGTATTCATACCGAATCTTCAAATTGCTGTATATTATTATATGAATCAAAATATTCTCGTATAGTTACTTACGTACATGTGAGTGTCCTGGAAAGGTGCGAGAACCTTTAGCAGATGAGTTTTTGGGTAGAGAAAGAGTTACTGATGCAAAGAGAACTCGTTTGGCTTGTGACAGTGCTGTTGAACGCTTTGAAAATATCGTGGAAGGCCCGTCTCTCTGGCAT
>BLFP01001463.1:390570-408070 GCA_014634505.1 Montipora efflorescens
GGGGGGGGGGGGTATGGATATTTTCTGGAACCACACATTGATATAATAGGTTGATTTAGGGTTGATATAATAGGTTGTTGATGCCCTGTAAAGAACAAAGAATAAATTGAAAGGAGAGTTGTTCTGGAGTTTATCCACAATGGACAGTTCATGGCTGCATTCACCAATACCAATGTAGAGAACAAACACATCAAATTTCTTCTCAAGCAACCAAGTGTTCAAGGAGCTATTCAATTTCCAAAGAACACTATGCTAGTGTACCAGTACCTGGGTGAATTCGGGTACCTGGCCTGAAAATGAAACTTGTGGAGCAAAAAAACTTGTTGAGCTTCGTACTTAAACTGGGTAGATAATTATGTCTACAAGTATTGTCTATTCAACAAACAGTTTCTCCTAATTTTGTGTAGCATTCACTTGTTGGCAATGTTTCCTTAACAAAAAATCGCTACTGAATTCAAGTGCAGATTCAACTACAGATTCAAGTCCTTTCAAATCATCAAAGTTACTTTGCGCCACAAGGAACAAACGAAAAAATACAAGCACTGAAGAACAAACTGCTCAAGAATGCACGACTCCTTTTGAAACAGCAGAACAGGATCCTTGAGTCACTAAAAAAGTGCTGCATGCTATCTACGTGTTTGCAGAACGATCGCAAGTTGTAATATTGAAAAAAAAACTCCACTCCAGATCTGATAGACGATGATCGTGCAAGACTCGCCAAGCACGTGGAACACCCAACAGGATTATTCGGTGTTTGGCACAGCAGATGAACGAAAAAGTTCCAACCCGATAAGACCAATCTTGCCCAAATACAACAACAATTTCGAATTCGGCAGCAGGCAAGCTCATCACAAGCCATCGAAGTTGGCTTAAAGCAGCATAGCGCTTCACCTGAAGTTCGATCATGGTGGACACAAACAAGAAAGAACTTCCTGAGGTCAGACGACCAAATGTGATTGACCCAACACTCGTTAGAGCGGCTCAGTTATCGGACATCAAAGTGCTGAACAAACCAAGGGATTTCGTCATAAAAATGTTCACTCAGCAACGTCTTCTTCTTCTTCTACTGAATAAAGTTCAAAAGCGATCCTGATGGTTAATCACATGCTAGCCCAATCCATAAACTGGGTAAAGAGGATCGTGTTCAAAGAAGCGACGGTCAAGAGAGTCACAAGGGAAGGCAGAGCGAATGTCCACAGATCTAACCAATCAGAATGTAAACAATTGGCGTGACATCGGATAGCACACTTTTTCCCGCTCGCTGAATTCTGATTGGTCAGTTTAAATTTCAGTAGCTCTCGCCGTATGCAAGGGTATTTGTTGTTTGTTGTTTTTTCCAAGCGGGCGAAATCTTGAAAATAGTTTTTTGTTGTCGGTAAAATTGACTGCGGCGGGCGATTCGTCGCGAGCGAAGTTCAGTGAGCAAGTTTGAAGTTCTGAAACGCTGCTATATCCAAATATATCCAGCTGGTTTTTTACTATGTTTTGTAAAAGCTATCGATCGTAAACATATGTAAAATTTAGAGTGGAGAAATGTGGAGTACTCGTAAAAGAAGGAGTGGAACACGGCTTGGTCACGATAAGCGGGACATACCTGCATTCGACACTGTCTTACTTCACTCAAATTTAAGCAGCTTCCGACGAAAATACTTGAGTTATATTCAAACAGACAAAATAGTATTGAGTTTTGGGTCAAAAATATCACAAAAGCCTGTAAATAATACACTACTGGTGGCCCAAAAATAAAGAAAGAAAACGCAATTTCCGGTTTGTCGAGAGGATATTTTTGGCAGCCATTAATTGCACCGGAAGCGCAGAAGGAGCGCTCGTGCCAGTCCTTCTCCGCCTCACACATTGGACCAAGAGCGGAGTGCCCGTTTCACCGCCCTATGTATAAGCGCCCTGAACTTAGTATTCTGCCCTTATCTACAGAATTATTGAACCCATAACCAAGAGGAATAACATGACAAGGCAAGATCTTGAGTTATTGGTTATGGGTCGGTAAACGACAACATACCGTGTTTAATGCTTACAAATAAATGCTGTACACAATACTGAGCAAAAATGATAGAATTTCCAATTTTTGGAGGAGAGTCAGGGAGGCCAGAAAAAACCTAACCGTAAAACCTCTTAGAGGAAATGTAGGAAATCTGGGTCAGGCCGAGACTACTCCTCGTCCCCTGACAGGACTGTTCATAATGCTCTTTATAAGTTCAACGACTTGGACACTTTGAGGAGATCATCTTTTGAATATTTGATGTAGCGCCTTTTCGAATACGAGCAGCGCCAACCGGCGTGCCTGTCAATCAGGTCAGAGTCTAATGAACGGCAACCCAAGTTCGATGCTGCACCAGATTTCAGGCTTTTCAGCTCTTTGACTAGAACAACCATTTCAGGATCCTCCAACTCCCTGGCGTCGGACCAGATCCCTTTACTGAATATATCTGTAAAGTACTGAAACAAGAACACACCTCACGTGAGTAAATGGATCCGCACCGCCCTCAACTGCGCGGGTTATTACAATGCACATACATAAGGAGGCCGAAGGTGGCTAAAATTACGGACACACGCGCGTAATTTGCGAGAGAGCCGCGAAAGGGGAAACCAAGTTATTAACATCGCCTAAACGGCTAACGTTGCCTAAAAGGCTTACAGCATAAATGACTTACATTGCCTAAATGGCTTACGTAGCCTAATTGGCTTACATAGCCTAAATGGTTTACATAGCCTAAATGGCTTACATAGCCTAAATGGCTTTTGCATAAGTAATTAGTAACGACAAAACGCGCAAACGTGCCATAGCAACAACAAACGATTCAGATAAACTCGAGCCGTAATGCTAAAATTCTAAACGCTGGGCAGCCAACAAAAACAGACTGCCTCCTCTTGTACAGGATCGCTTGCCCTGGGCCTTCCAACAAGAGATCTTTTATCCTTGGTAGCAGCACAACCTCTTTCACGAAGGGCTTGAAGGAACTGGAAACACTGCCACCGCTACCCTCACCCACTTTCCTTAAGCAGGTGATTGTGTACATGTCGAAAAACTCTAAAGCATACTCAACTTTAAGATCGCCGTCATCTAGTCATTTAGCCGTTGAGCTAGAGGAGGCCTGGGCGCTATCCCTAGACTTGCAGCTCACGCGGAGGTGGCCATATTCTCCACACTGAAAACAAAATCGATAAGAAGCCGTCAAGATATTGCCACTATCCGTTGCAGCCCTAGAGATCGTAAAATAAACCTTTCAGGCTATGACTAACTATACAAAGATTGAAAAGCTGACTTTTCGAGCGTTAGCCCTTCATCTTTTAAACTATAAATGACAAGAAAGCAAATCAGCAGCAGAAAATAAAAGATGAACAAAGATAAAAAATTAAGTGAAGTTGTCGTTCCTAGCGTTCGACCCGAAGGAAGAACCACTACAATGCACACCCTATTTATATAAAATAGCTCGTATGCAAATACGAGTACTATCAATTCATCGGGGACATGAATTGTGCAGGAATGCACAAACAGATTCTTAACGAAACGTGCAGAAAACAAATATCTGCTAAACTGCGTACCGCAGATATTTTTATATTCAGTTGAGCATTGACGTCAGACGTAGTTCAGCGCATTACAATAGCCCAGTTACGATATATTTTGGTGTGAGAGACTGGTGCCGAATTCTATTCACCAAAGCGAGTCTTTGGGGAATAAACATAACTGTCGAAAACGCACGTTTCCTAGTTAATCAGCTCTTTTATTCGAAGAATCACCTCACTTAAAAACTCCAGGCATCACTGCAGCATCAACTATATATCGACCGCGGGCGGGATTATTTTTACCTAACAAGATACGTGATACCTAGGAGTACAAAGTGCATTCTGAGAGATTGATTGAAGTCATTTCCGGTCATACATAACAACAATAACTAAACGATTTAACGCATTGTTCACGGTTCCCGACATACTCCCCGATATGTCTCGCACGAATCGAGGCATATGTAACACAGGGAACTGATTGAAAAGTGTTTCTCTAAGGAAATCAGCAATCAAGAATAAAATCAATATCAACGTTATTTCAGTTCAAATGTTTGGTTCAAGGTCCTTTATGTAATGTTTAGTCCAACTCCTCCTCCTCAGCTACTTCTTGCATTCGAAGCCTGGCTGCAACTGCTGCATCTCGTCTAGGTCTAAACACAGAAGCTGTAGGGTTGAGGGGTGTCGTGTCTCTCTGCACATTCTCCTTGTCACACGACAGTTCCAGGGGAAAGAGGTGCTGGGTAGGGCGTTCTACGTGTGATCGGCCTGCTCGCAACCTTGCACCACGAACTATACCATCTCTTCCTTCAATAAGCTGCTCGACGATTCCAAGAGGCCAGCAGTTCCGGTTCCGCTCAGCAGAATGGATGACGACCACGTCTCCGACCGCAAGGGTACACTTCTTGTCACCGTGTTTGAGACGATGGCGCTCACGTAAGGCTCGCAAATATTCGGCTGTCCACCGACGCCACAATGCAACTTTCGTTCTCAGCAAAAACGAGGCACGTTTCCGGAAGTCTTGGTCATCCAGCTGGTGTGGCGGTAATCAGGTAGGATATTGGTGTTAAGGAACAGTAACGTGCTTGGCGTCAATGTAGGAAGTTGCACATCTTCCTCTGGGTAGCACAGCGGACGATTGTTAAGGGTCACTTCGACGTCCAGGATAACTTCGCCTAACTCCTCCCAGCTGAGCTGTCCTTGACCAACTGTCTTGTAGAACGCTGCCTTCATTAACCCGATCAGTCGCTCGAATTGCCCGCCCCACCAGGGTGCTCGGCTGAGATTGAACTGCAAATGATGGACTGATCACTTAGAAACGAATGGAACCTTTCATCTTTCTGTACTTTCTTTAGCCACTTGGCTGCCGCGACAAACGTCTGACCGTTGTCCGAATATACCTTTGATGGTCGTCCTCTTCTGGCAATTAACCGTTTCAGACTTTTGAGGAACTCTGTAGTCTCCAAACTGGGCAGTAACTCCAAAAGCACTCCGCGAGTCAGGCTGCAGGAGTACAACACCACATAGGCCTTTTGCTCTTCCTTGCGCTTGTCACGGTATTTCACAGGTCCGGCAAAGTCCACGCCTATCACGTTGAAGGGCGTGTTACCTTCCGTTCTTTCTCTTGGCAGAGGTGCAGGTGGCGGATTTGCAAAGGCCACGGCTTGAAAGCGTTTGCATCCGCTGCAATTTCTCACAACTCTCTTCGTCAATTTCCGAAGACGGGGTATCCAGAACTTCTCTCTGACCCTCGCCATGGTTAGACCAACTCCCCCATGGAGTGTAGTGACGTGAGCTCGTTGCACTATCTTCGCTACTAGCAGAGCTGAGTCAGGCAAGTACATTGGGTACTCGCCCTGGATCCGTCCTCGACATTCCAATACACCCTCTCCATTAGGCTGCAGGTTCAGTTGTTCTTGATCTTGGTCAAATTTGGCGTGGCTCATCCCTTGTAGCTGTGCTCTCTTGACTAGGAACACCTGACATTTTTCAACCTCAACTGTGGTCAGTGGGCCCTTGGTCTTGCTGGAAGAGTAATGTGAATTATGCAGGAATCGCATGACCCAAGCACCAATCCTCACGGCCTTACGCAGTTCGAACTTCCATAGGATCAAATCAAAATCATCACGGGTCTCGACTCCAACCGCGAACACTTCTTGCTGGAGCTTTCGTTCCGCCATACTTTCAGGGCTTGGTCCCGGCATGACGTCGTCTGGCCACTTGACAGGTTCTGAGAGCCAAGGAGGTCCATCCCACCACAGTTCTGCGCCTACTACACTATCACCACGGCTCCCTAGATCGGCGGGGTTGTCGGTTTTACGGAACACGACGCCACAGCACGTTTGGGTGAGACTGGATTCTAGTGACACGATTTTGCACAAACTGACGGTACTCTCCTTTATCTGCAATCCAGTGTAAGGTAACGGAATTGTCCAACCAGCAATAGTCTTTAGCTGCAAGGGTTAGTCCCTCTAGTGCTTGACGTACATTGGTGATTAGATTCACGGCCATGTGCCCTGACACAAGCTCTAACCGAGGAATCGTAAGACCTTGTTTCGCTAGACGGGACTTCGCAGCCTCCAGCCCTTGTGATATACCTGAAGCTTGCTTGACCACGGCGTAAACTGCAGCACACACCCCTCAACCGCTGGCATCACCAAATGCATGGAGCTGAACCTCATCTCCTTCTTCTCATGGATTGCTAGAGAGGAATACTGCGTCTCACCGACACTGCCTCGGGTAGACTTCTCTCCCACTTTTTCCATTTCTTCATGGTCTCTTCTGACAAGGGGGCATCCCAAGCTTTCTTCTCGGTACAGGACTCTCTATACAGAACTTTCCCCTCAAGCATGGCAGGTGACACAATTCCAAGCGGGTCGTACATTTCACCCAAGTTGGTCAGGATACCACGCTTCGTTTGTTCGGCTGGTGTTGCAGGAAAACACACATGCAGAGTATCTTCGGCCTTGTCCCAACCAACGCCTAGTAGTTTGCATTCTCCCTTTACCGGTGTGTTCTCTAACTGCTCCTTGGCGAATGATGGCTCGCAGTCTTCACAGGCTGTCTCAAGCTCTTTTCTGTTCGAATGCCACTTGTGCAGTTCGAATTTGGCATCAGCGAAGATCTCGATAGCTTCTTCTTTTAACTGTTTTGCCTTTCCGATGGTGGGCCCTCCGGAGACTAGGTCGTCAACGTACAGGCTCTTAAGGATCTCTTTCACAGCATCAGGATATGTGGACAGAAGACTCTCTAGGTGCTGCTGGATCACTCCATTGAGAAGGAATGGCGAAGGGGCGAGGCCAAACACCACTCTGGTGAAACGCAGCGTTTCAACTTGCTTGGCTGTCTTGTCCGCAATCCAGTGGAATCGTAGAGCATCTCTCTCGGTTTCTCTGATTCGCACTTGCAGGAATGCACGACGAACTTCGCCAGCCACTACCACAGGATGGAATCGGTTTCGAAGAACGACACTCCACAGCTTGTTTTGTAATGGAGGTCCAGCATGAAGGCAATCGTTCAGCGACGGGGCTTTCTCTTGTGCACGTGCAGACGCGTCGTACACCACTCGCAGTTTTGTCGTCTCAGCATTTCCTCACACAACAGCACGATGGGGTAGGAAGAACTCTCTTCCAGTAACTTCAACAGGTGCTCGCTCCACTACGCCTCCTTCTAGCTGTTCTCTGATTACAGCGTCATATTCGTCTAGCAGGTCAGTCTTTCTTAGCTTCCGAACAAGAGCGTTTAATCTGCGCAAACTTCCTTCCCTGTTGTTTGATAAAGGAGGACAGTTTCCCTTCCAAGGAAGCCCAGTTTCGTACCATCCTTCTGGAGAACGAACTAAATGTTCCTTGAACTCGTCATAAACAGCACTCTGATCTCCGGTTTCAGAGTCCGCCAGTCCTAATACGTCGAGAGCACACAACTTCTCATAGTCAGCATTAGAGTTTACAGCTAAAAGGGCCGGCGATAAGCCACTATCAGCCCCAGGTGACATAATTGTCCATCCAAATCTGGTGAATTCAGCAACTGGGTCTCCCCGTCGTCCTACTCGCAACCGCTCCCCAGTGCGTATTTTTGCAAAGTCATTTGCTCCCAATATGATATGAACGGGTAGCATTTTCTTCGTGTCATCATCCTCCATTCGTACTCCCTTGAGGTGCGGATTTGCTTCAATAACTTGCTTGTAGCCAGGATTCTCCAGGACCAATAACTCTCTCTTGTTTACCCTTGTAATGTCCACATCGAGCTTAAAATCACCGGCGACAGAACTTATGACCACAGCAAATACTTGCATGGTTCTTGTTGTGATTCCTGTCAGCATAGCAATTTGTCGTAACCCCGTAGACTTAGGGCGTACCTTTATTAACTCAATTGCGGTTGATGAAGCGTACGAATGGCTTGCGCCACTGTCCAGTAATGCTCTGAACTTGAATCCACCAATCTTCACAACAACAACAGGCTGAATTACCGCGGTATTTCCGACACTATTTGCTGTCATTCCAGGCTCGCATGTTTTCGATTTATCGCATAACGACGCGTGATGCCGAGCGTTACAATTTTGGCATGTCGATTTACTTTTGCAGTCTTCCGCTGTGTGCTTCGATCCTGTGCAGTTAAAACATAAACGCTTCTCGAGAAAGATCCTTTTTCTCTCTGCCAAATTCACGATCTTATTACAATTGATAGCCTTGTGATCGGGGCTTTCGCAAAACAAACAACCACGGGAGGTCTTCGCGTCGCGATCACCACGTTGGGAGTAGAATACTCTCGATTTTTCTCTCTTCTCTTGATGACCTCCCATATTCTTGGATCTTGGAGCCTAGGAGAGTGGATTATTCAAAGTCCATTTCTCCAGCGCCTCCAGGAACGGCGTGAAAGACCACTCGCTCCATTGCTCGTCAATCATCGCAAGTTCGTTCGTTCAAACGTAAATCTTACAGTGGCGTCCAATTTGTTCAGGCTTTCCAAAGTCCGCAAAGATTCGACGTTGAACAGCAGGACCTCGTAGAATTCGTGAATTTTCTTCACATCCCTCTCTTTGATCGTAGGCAGCTCAAGTATGCCCCGTACGTAAGTTCCCACGACTTCACTAGTTTTGCCATAGCGTCACGCGAGTAAATCTTTAGCTTTGTGATAACCTTCGGCGGTGAACGGAAGTTCGTCGATCAGATTTCGCACCTTCAAAACCAGCAATTCTTTCAAATACGAAAACTTTGTTACTTCTGGAGCAGATGATTTGTCAATCTGTGTCTCAAACTGACCCCAAAAAAGCATCCAATCTTGAGGTGTCCCATCGAATTTGGTAATTACAAGCTTCGGCATTTTAACAACATCGCTAGTCGCTCCTGCGGTCTCTGTCGGCTTTTTCTGTGCTTGTTGCAGCTCGAGTTTCTTCTGTTCAAAAGCCAGCTCTTCAGCATACGCACGCTCTTTCCCTTCTCGTTGTTGCTCGATCTTTTCGTTCTCTAGCGCGATGGCTTGTTTGTGCTCAAAGACGACGGCTTCATGTTTTGATTTCCGATCCATCAGCTCTATTTTGCTTGTCAATTGTCGCATGCATTTATCCGCCTCGTCAATCGATTCTTCAAATTCTTCTGTCCATTCTTGAACCGCTTGTTCGTCTTCACCTTCAGCAAATTTCTTCTCCTGTATAGAACCTCTATCAGGGTCGTCACTGCGGTCACCACACTCTCGAGAGAGGCTCTGTGCCTCTCCATCGCGGCTCGATCATCCTTTTGGAGGATTTCGTCTGTCTTCTTGACTCTAAAATTCAACGTTTTGATTTTCGCGTTTAGCTCTGATTTTTCCTTTTTCATACTCATTCAGGTCCCGTCGGAGGTGCCAGTTTGTCGAAAACGCACGAAAACACGTTTCCTAGTTAATCAGCTCCTTATTCGAAGAATCACCTCATTTAAAAACTCCAGGCATCGCTACAGCATCAACTATATATCGACCGCGGGCGGGATTATTTTTACCTAACAAGATACCTGATACCTAGGAGTACAAAGTGCATTCTGAGAGATTGATTGAAGTCATTTCCGGTCATACATAACAACAATAACTAAACGATTTAACGCATTGTTCACGGTTCCCGACAATAACCTGTCTTCGAAAATACACATGGAAGTGTTGTTTTTCTCTAGTAGAATATTTCCTTATTTTGTGTTTTTCGGCTTGGTATTTAAGCTGGCTAAACTATAGAATAAAGGGGGTAGTTTCTAAAGGAACTGTGGTGCTGCGTCCGTGTGTAACTAGTATACAAAAATTTGGTTTATCAACGGAGTTGATAATGTAAATTGGCCACCGTACAGAGACTCTAAAGCTATTAAATTCTCTGTACGGTGGCCAATTTACATTATCAACTCGGTTGATAAACCAATTTTTTGTAAACTATAAAATACAGGGCCACTAACGGTTACATGTTAGATAGAGCGGCTCCGGTGGCTCGCCAGTCAAGACCGAAGAGAATGTATATTTGCTGCTAGATGAGTGTGGCTATGGGGTATGGCTTTCAGTTAACTGGCTCTCAGTTAATGGCCCTCAGTTAACTATTAGAAAAAATGGATTTAGTCAGTAAACAGCAAAAAGGGAGATTAGTCAGTAAACGTATATGATTTTATGACTTTTATGAGCTGTAGATGGTCTCTCTTTGGAACGTAAGCCATTATTGAAATAAAGTCAGTTCAATGATATAATTTTGTTTCCTGTAATACACAATTAGTGCTCCGTCAATCTCTTTTGGATTGCTCAGTGTATGAGCGATGCTGAAGGCCTTTATGACCATTTATAGCCAAAGAGGCACACTGAACAATAATAATAATTTCTGGAATGTTACATTTACTTCTTTTTTTTCTACAAAATGATTCACAATTGCCCTTCACTTGTGCGTAAGCTCTGAACTGAAAACAAATACTATATCCTTTATGAACAATGCCGATAAGGAAAACCGATTTAATTTTTAAAGAAACAAACAGGCTAACTAATGCATAATGGAAACCTGTCGGGTTGAAGATTGCAAGCTTTGGTTTCTTTCTATGCTTCTGATGTAATTCTCATGTAATTAGGACCAATTTGTCGCAACACAGTAAACATTACATAAATATTTGTAAGTGTTCAGACTACTCTGTTCAAGGTTTTGTGGCCTGCTATAAGGTCCTTTTTGCAATTATATCTACTGTAGCCTTACAAGTCCAGTCTAACAACTGCTCTAATTTGCCTCCGATGTGGAGTGGTCAGTGTATGAGGCACAGTATATCCATCATCCTCATTTTCTTTAGCCTTGTCATTAGATAATGGCAAATCGGAATCGGAATCATACTCTTGCAAGTCTTCCAGAACTTCCTCTTCCACGTTCATGTCAAGGGGATTTGGTCCTAATTCCACACTGTATGTTCCTGCAGAGAACGTAGTAGTTTGCTGCCTAACAGTAAGCTGGCGAACGCATTGCCCATTCCATCGTCTTCACAATGTCTGCCCTGTCCATGGAAACTACTGGGATAGGATCCAATTTTGGGAACATCACACAGATCCATTGCCACTTCTGGGACTGGGTAGTAGGACCGTTGATGGGTGAAATATTTAGCAGGCCAGTTGATTATTCTCTTTACGGATTCCCGCATTGCCTTTCCGAAATCTCTACAGTAATCTAGTAAACTAGGTGCTGGGTGTTTGATCTTGGTTGTTGCACGCAGACTCTCTACAACCAAAGTTAACAGTGACTGGAGGTTGATCGCATCTGTAGCTTCTGGATGTAATACTTCCGATGCTTTAAGGAGTCGTGTGATGCTATTTAACATCAACTCGCACGATTTGCTGGTCTTGCTGCATACTGTACCCTCTGGTCCATTGGTGACTTTGCCTGTTCCCAGCTGCTGTTGAACATCAGAAACGCATGTTTTGAGGTTAGCCGTAAGATTCCGCAGGCACGTTTTCGCATGTACAAGGGAGGCATCAATGGAGGCATCATCAATGGATTTTTGGCCTGTCAAATGAACGCCAAAGTTACAAGGTGTTTCAAGAATTCTGTTGTACCATCTTAAGGTGTTACTAACTTCACACATACTGTAGACGCATCAGTGGTGTACTGAGTTCTATCCTCGCAGCAAATTCCATATGGCTGTGAGAATTCAGCAAAAAGTGCACTACCATCAGCTGCCCCATTTTGGCCTCGACAAACCACTGCTGTCCTTCTTCCATACACGCCTGCCCTTCATAACAGTAAAATAAATAGCACCCTCTTGATCAACTGCAACACAGGCAATGTCCCTTTCAGGAGTGTGGGGTTCAGAGTTTCTCAACACTGTTGAGACTTGGCGGCTTGACAGTTCAAGCTTAAAGATACCACCCAGACATCCACAGGTAGTGAAGAAAGCAGTGCTTTTTCCTTTTGAGAAAGCCAATGAGACTACATTCATAGGATGGGGATATGTAGCGAATGCTGTGCTGGTGCCCTGAATACCAACACTATCAAAATTGAGGCACACTTGCTTAAAACACCCACTACCATCATCTGCAACCAGCAGAATGCCATCACTAAGATGATGGCCTTTCGAATGTCACCTCTACAATGCAGTTCTCAGTTCCTTTATAGGACATTTGTAGCTCATCAAGGTGCTTCTTCTAGGGCTCGAGACTAACTTTTTAGCTCACTAGCCTAGTGGCTAGTATCAGGTCTGATTTCACTAGCCAAATCTAAATTTGCACTAGCCAGTCTCGTGATGTTCAGTTTCACTCATTACTGGGTTGCCAGTATGGCAATCCCAGTCGGAAAGTGGGTGGGGTTTGTTCGTTTTATTTATTTATTTTTTATTTTCCGTGTCGGTAAAAGTCTTGCCTGTCACTCGCCTGGTAAGTGGTGTATTTTTGCATGGAGCCTTCTGCGCGTATTTTCTTAGGCTCGAGAGGGTAGTGGAAATGCGTAAATTTCTCTGGTGGACACAGTAGAATCATAACTTAGCCTGCAATGGCGTCGAAAGTCATGTAACGCGAATGGCGTTTTAGTGAATCTTTAAACAAAATATATCCTTATGGAGCACAAGAATGGAACGTCAATAGGATAAACAAGACAGGCGGTGAATCCGGAATCTGGAATCTTAAAAGCGACGAGTAATGGACTTCGACAACAATCTTTTGCCCGTCGAGCCGAAATCAAAGTGAGCTGTATTTCAAATATTTTTTCAAGAGTGCTGTTATGTACAACACTGAAACCAAATGAACAATTCTCTGATAACTCAGTATGGGATCAACAAAGACAGAGAAGGAATCCATAAAGTGGATCTGTTATATCAGTTGTCTCGCTACTTGTATTTACCTGTTCTCAACTCTGCACAGTCTTCCGGTAACAATTGGAAATTTCACTAATTCACTGGCGTCGAAAGTCATTGTAACGTGAATTGCGTTTTAGTAGATCTTTAAACAAAATATACCCTCATGGAGCTCAAGAATGGATCGACAAGTGGATGAACAATACAGCGCTGAAAAATAAATGTCTGGATTTTAAACGACGAGTAATGGTCTTCGACAACAATTTCATTTTTCGCCTTTGGATATCAAGTGAGCTTTGTTTCTAAAATTTTACTAACTTGGTGTTATATAAAACACTGACATCAAATAGCAATTTTTTTATGGATTTAACAAACATTGAAGGAATCGAACGCCTTGAATGAATCACAGTGTTTACTCAAGTCGCATCTTAGTTGTTTGGCAATTTACATTTACATTTACCGGTATTTTGTACTCACCTCGGCTAGATTTCTGCAAAGGTGTAAAAAAATTGGAAATGTGACAGTGAAGAATTATTTGAATGAAGGTTGTCTCTTTTGTGCTTTATTATTTACGCTTAAGGTTCCGAGTCGAAAAGGGTTTGATGTGAACTGTCAAAAATTAATTGCATCCCTTGTTTGCACGCACGCAATTGAAATAGGAAGGTTTTTTTGCCTCTAATAGTAAATATGTTGTTTGTTTCAATTAATTTTTCGCTTGAAAAGGATTTTGCCGAGATATTTCCAGGAGATAAACTAAGAATAAAGCCAGGATCAGAGCCAGGATTCGAGCCAGGATCCGAGCTAGGATCCGAGCTTGGATCCGAGCTAGGATCCGAGGCAGGATTCGAGCCAGGATCCGAGCTAGGGTCCGAGCCAGGATTCGAGACCTAAGCGAGACCTAACCTAACCTAACCTAACCTAACCGAAACCTATCCTAACCCTAACTAGACCTAACTATAAATACTTTTGTCCTTTGGCCATTTCAATTTCAACAGGAAAAGAAAACAAACAGCGGTTACAAACAACCGCTGTTTGTTTTCTTTTCCTGTAGACCTAACTAGACTAGAACCAACCTAAATAGACCTAACCTAACCGATTCGAGACCTAACCTAACCGAGAGATTCGAGAATAAATAGCGGAGAAAGCTCATCTTAGCTCGAATCCTGGCCGAAATCCTCGCTCGGATCCTAGCTCGAATCCTGGCTCGAAGTTTAGGTATCCTCTATTTCCAGCCTTTGTGAACTTTAACATCATGTTGTGTAATTATCGAGCTTAAGAAATTTGCATACCTGGGTTGAAATGTGATACGGGAGGATTTTTGTGGGTTCACGAAAATAAACAAATTTGTTGGAAGCGTGCTTGAGTTTCGACAAAATGAGCCCCAAAATCAGCAAAAAATTGTGATGCTGATGAATAATAAAGTAGCTGCTATTTTCAAAACGATGGAATTACCTGGTGATAAATAACCTCATCTTGGAGAGTAAATTTTTGACTTTACAGAAACAATGGTGAAACTTAAGAGTTGGGCGATTGTGATCTTTGCGTTGAATTCGCACATTTCTTGTCAAACTTTATAACACTTGAAGAAAAAGAAAACTACCAAAAACAAAACCTTGTATCTTTCCATCGTTTGACACAGATGCTTCACTGTTTCGCGGGTGAACACGCCGCGGTAACTTCATCACGTCGCCCGCTGAAATTATCCGATGTCGCTTTCGATTTTGCGCTTTACTTTTGCAGCCAAAAGTACAGTAGCAAAATTGAACGTAGCAAAAATCTCCCAAAATGTTTGTTGTTGATCGCAACGTTTTATATTCGGGGTTCAAAATTAATGTTGTTTTCATGTCGTAAATGTTGTTGCTAATGACAAAATATTTTATGCTCGATCGACCATTCTGAAAACTTCCTTCTGCTGTTCCTAAAAACTGTGTATCAATATTTATTCACTTTTGCTTCAATATTTGTTTTGATTAAAGCAAGGTAACAAAATCTGTACCTTGTTTAGTTCGCATTTTTGGGCGTTAAAATAGAATTTTCGGTCCTTTGCTTCAGTTACGAAGCGGTATATTTCTTAGGTCACCCATCCAGATACTAACCCCGCCGGACAGGCTTAACTTCAACGAACTTACAAAGCTGTCAGACGCTCAGTGTGCACGAAACTTGTGGTAAAAGAAGTTGTGAGGGAACTTGGAAATGATCAACATGTCAGGGTAGAAGCCAATGTGTCTCGATTCCCTTTTATTTTCTTCAATCTTTCTGGGTTTGGTACTTTGCGAGTAACCACATGTCTTCTCGGGGGGCTATTTACCTAAGAGTTTTACCATGACACTACAATGATAGACAATAACAAAACAATATCGTGCATTGTTAGAGCTACATATTACGCAAGGACAACTTGAATCTCCTGGAAGACAACACACAGCTCAGTTGACATTATGGAATAAATCGCTGTGTTACTTCACTACCACACGTAAGCAATGCGTGTCAATATTTTCTAAAGAGGACAGGAATTTCTTCTTTCTGACAAATGATTAATTAATATGCCACTAGCTAGGTTTGTATCCTCAGAAAAGGATCTGTTTCGTCGCACGAACGTGTGAGGACCTGTGAGCCGAACAGCCTCCGCTGGTATGACTTCTGGGTGACCCCTTAAATGGTCTTAATGACGTCAACGATTCTGGGTCCGATACATTTTCGAGGAGCAGCAACGGCTGCAGCAAAGCCAATATCAAATTATACTGTAGGAACTGGCTCTTTGTGATCAAGTACTTTACTACAGGTATATTTGGCGGGATATTCTCCCACGATGTTCATTAAATTCACACTGTTTGACGAGTATCCTCATTGCCACAATCGTGCTCGGACGACATTTTCATATACTTGCCTCTAATTCATCAAAACGTATCACGTGAACAAAAATATCGTCGGTTAATCGCAAACAATCATAAACAGTTTACGATTGTGTTTCCATATCGTTCTTTCCTCGCTTTTGCATTGCTATCCGTCGCCAACAATACGTAATAATAGAAAATTTTCTATCTCTTGCGTCCTGTTTGCGATCATCGGCGATTGGTCGGTGATAAACGTAAAAGGTGTTTCCATACACGCAAACTGTTTGTGATAAAACTCTCGGAAGGTGCTTGCGATTGTTTGCGACGGAGTTACGCGCATATGGACACAGCAGCCGAGAAGTTCCGCATGATTTCACTAGGGATTAATCGTTTTTAACGTGGCGTGGGGAAACTTCCTCTTCAGTTTTTTTTTTCAACTTACCATTTTCTAAGGTAGTAAATTCCATAGAATCCACTCACATTTTCTGTTGTTATTTTCTATTCTCTCCTTTTGCCTTATCCGTAAGAAATAATTTTCATTTTTGCCTCCGTTAGTGGAAGCTCAAAATCTACTAGCCAAAGCTGAAATTTTACTAGGCTGTGACTAGTTGGCTACCGTTAGTGTCGAAATTGCCAGTGCGAACCTTGTTCACTTAAACCAGATAATCCAATTTGACCAGCCGCATTTCAGGCTCTTTCCCAAGTGGACAACATCGGGCGTAGCAGCAAGAGGGTACAATTCAGGAGGGGCACGCCCTTTTGCTGCATCATCGTGAAGATGGGTAAGGGCTTGCTTATTAGATTCCTCACAATCACTTGTCACAACAACTACCGCCACCTTTTCACACCTCAACCCACTATTCAGACATCGGGAACAAGCATTCTTTTGCAGTTTATACATACATTCTCTGCAGTCCAACATACATTGCAGTGAGCAACACAATAGTCTTGTCCTAAAGAAATCACTGACACAATCAGGTTGTTGCTCTTAGCACCAAGGCAGCATTTACGACACACTTGCACTGTACGTATTTTCTCAACAATTGCTGCTTTCACTTGCTCTCCATTTTTGAACTTGGTGACATAATCCACAGCAACAGTCATCGAGTTTTTCATGTCCATGCTTGTCAGAAAGTATGGCCCGGCCTCTGTAACAAACTTGCATTTTAAGTCCTCGCTCGACACCTGTGGATGTTTGGTGACAAACTGTAAATCAGCGGGATCTGTGAGACCAACACATATTTTTAGACGATCATCAAATTGAATACATGAGTTTAAAGCTGTGCCATCTAATGCCATGACACAAGCCACTGTTTGAACCGCATTGGTACTGATAACTTGTGATGATGGATTATAACCATCAAAAACAAGAGCCAGGAATGCTTCTACGAGACCTTTGAAGACACCACTAAAGGGAGTATATCCTGACTGAATTTTCCTTAGGGCATTATCAGATGGCCCACTAAGATTTGCATTTGAAAAGCTCAATTGCTTGATGCCACCTCTTCCTGTTCCATGGTGACATGGGCCACGGACAAATTTGACATTTGCTGCTTCCCCAAGGTTCTTAATGGTTTGAAAAAATTCCAACACATCCTTGTCCCACTTAAAGTCATTCTTCCTTGACCAATCAACGAGAGCATATTTCACAGTATTGTTGACAAATTTGTAATAGAAACAATCTTCAGGCAATTTTCCACTCTCGATTAAATCATTTAGGTTGTTCACCAGTGGATCAGCAGAGGCCAGTGACCTACAATTAAAACTTCAATATAATTCCAGTGAGTCGTTAGATAAACCTATGAGCAGAAATACACAATCTTTATTTCCCGTCATCAAATTTCGTTTTTGAATTATCAAATTGAGTAAGTAGTTTGAAGCCTACCG
>BLFP01001465.1:20476-25945 GCA_014634505.1 Montipora efflorescens
TATTTGCTAGTAATGCGAACCCAAAAGAAAAATGGTTTGGTTGAATTAAGGGTAACAGTTTTTCCATTGTTTCTTTTTTCGTTTTTCTGCTAAGGGATGTGGCTCCTTTACAATATTGTGAAGTATTTGTACTCGTTTTGTGTGTTTTTTGTAGAATAACTAATACATTTCCAAGGATAATAAAGTACCGGTAAGTTATTTCATTATAGCTGAAATCAATAATTTACTATTGTACATGTAGCTTGTCAACAAATTTGTTGCTTGAGCTTGTGATAAAAGTTTCCTTTTCCTAGCTTTCTTTCTGGAAATCATGTTACCAGTAAGAATACCAGCTGATGAGGAGGAACTATGGGCTACATGACTGACAAGTTAAGGCATCAGTGGTAAGGATGAAAGAATTAATCCACTATTAATTTATTTTTGTCAAATATTCTGAAAGACCTTTTAATACTAGATCAGGGTCAGAAATTAACTTTTTTATATGGACTAACTGGAAGTTTTAATTGCCAGAATATGGCAAAATTAATTGTGGTCACCTTGTCTTCTCACCTGAAAAATGCATGTTTTGGGCATTCCTATGGATACCAGAAAGCAATGACTGTGTGGTCTTGTGTACGTGTCAAGCATTATTTTCTGCTTTCATTTTAATGGACTAACTTTTGGAGAGAAAATGTATCCGAGCTCGAATGCAAATACAGAAATACATCTGCCCCTTAGTTCGTTGAAGATTTCAAAACCTACTTTTCTTTCATCATGACAACCACGGAAACACGAGCCATGTTCTGTTGCACACAAGCCGCCATGTTGTTAGCACCAGGCTACAACCGCGTTACATTCCTAGCACCAGTCCCTTGAACCTCTTTCCTGAGTCATTGTTTTGTTTGCCCACAATACATATTTCAAGAGAAACAGCAAAAAACGTTGTGGCTTGCAATGTTATGGAGGTAGTTAACGTTAAAACTCCTTTCATTTTTGTTTCAAAAACATCAGCAGGAGAAGAAGTAAGACACTTGTTTGCAAACGGCTCTTATTGTTAACTTTGGATTAAAAGTTAACAATAGCAATGCAAATAGCGGTGTAATAGTACATGAATGACCCCTGCTGGAGAGCAATTGTGAAATTCTGGTTGTCAGTACTCAATTTTGAGTCCCATTGGGGACCAAGAAGGTGCAATTTCGGACCCTGTGTGTTTATTTGATAAGGCTCTATTAAAAATTTAGTGATACACCTGTTCCATTGCTGAGAGTTGTAATCCATTGCAACAGAAACTTGCAACCATGGTGTTGCAATAATACTCCTTTAAAAGCAGCCATTTTGAAGCCCAGTAGGTAGAGAATTGGAATCAGTGAAGGACAGGGTTTTCTTTCTTTGTTTTTGTTGTAAACCATTCATCCTTTTCCTTTTCCCACCCAAATTAACTGCTGCAAGGCTGCATGTTGCAAAAGTGGCTGGTTTGAGCAGATTAATCGACTTTATTATCCAACTGTATTTATTTAGTTATTGTACAGAAAACACAGAGCAAAGCAAGTAAAAATATTCCATGATATTATTTTGTACGGTGGAAAACCAGTTTGATCGATAAGTTGAGGTGCTGAACCCATGCTCGTGAAGTACAATTCTCTCACACACTAAAAATATAGAGTGAAAAAGTTGGATAACATATACAGTATGTTGTGGTTTAATTTTGCTCTTGGTTGAATTTTTTTTTAAACCAGCTCATTTTTTTCTAACCAGGTTGTTTTTTTCAAACCAGGAATATAATTTTAAACAAGCTTATTTATCAACTGTCTGAAAAGGGATTTTTATCTTTTGGGATGTGGTTTAAAAATAGGGGCGTGGCTTTTTGGGGGGTATGAAAAAAAACATCACTCAGGTAAATTGATCTTTTTCTCCTCCCTTTCACCTTATCCTTCCTTTCCGATTATCCTCACTCCGATTTCCATTCATGTGTACCTTAACCATACCCCAAGTACTACTACTGCCACCCCCTGTCTACAAATCCTACTTACAATTTTTCTTTTACAGTAAGTCTTACCTTTCTGCCAGAGTTAATTCGAACCACTGCCCTTGACAAAGCAAAGACAATGCAAAGTGGATGATATGCAAATATTTCTTACATTCATTCCAACGTGTTTCTGTTGTTTTTGTCCTCACTGCCTCACTATCAAGCTGAGTATTTGATATTTCGACAATGGCTTATTTGCCCTGAAATCCCAGGATTCATGTCAGAATATTCATAAAAAGTGCTTACTTTTCATTACAATCTCCTACAGCTGTAGGAACTATGCCTTCAAACTGTGACGATTCCATTACAAATTGTGTAGACAAAATGGAATTTCTTTCTGCGCTGGACAGCGTTAAAGAACAGCAAAAGACAAGTAAATCTGAAACTACTTTATTCGTAGATGACAATTTCTATGAGGGATGAAATTGAGAAGGTCATGACAAAATCAGTCGAGGTACAGACCATCAAGCGAAAAAAGTGGACGGTGAATTTGAACAACCAAATCATTAGTTGTGAGAACAAGGTGGGTTTTTCTAAGAGTCAGCTTCATGAAGACCTCTTGTTTGCACACAACAGAGTTTCACATAATTTATAAGAGGGCGACAGAAGACAGAACACTGGGTGAAACAGAACTTTGCTGAAGTCAGCCAAAGGGTTAATTATTAACCTCTTTGTGAGCTTATGTTGACTCCATGCAGAACACAAACCAATTACCTGATAAATAGAATCAAAGAGGTAACCAATCGATTACAAGCACCATCATTCTTGTCATGCAATGCTAGAGATTGACTTGATGGACTTTCGGAATTTACCGTGCACATGTCGAAATCTGCACAAGTGGGTGATTAATCTTATCGATCACCATACAAAGTTTGTCAATTCACATCCGCTACATGCAAAATCAGCAGATGAAATTCTCGATGCTGTAAAGAATTACTGCTTTTCCTATGGATACCCGAGAAAAATTCTTATAGACAATGGAAGTGAATTTTTGCAATGCAAAACTCAAATTATTTTGCAAGGAAAATAAAATCAAGCTGTCCCATGGAGCGGCAAGAACTCCAACCACACAAGGTCTTGTGAAAAGGTCAATAATTATGGGGTCACTGAATAACAAGAACATTGAACGATGGTTCGAGTACGCAATGCAGGTTTCACATACTATGAACATCATTCTCCACAGGGCAATAAATACAACACCATACGAAGCAGTTTTCGGAATAACGGCACCGTGAGAACCACCAGAACACTGATGAAGACATTGAATGTCAAGGGAAAGCCACTGAGCTAGCCTCTGGTAAAAACATTTTAGACAATGATCAGTGTGAAGCCGTTGAAAGAGCAGCCAAACGGCAGAAGATACGTGAACTACAGAGTAACAACACTTTGTTTTGACTGCATCTTTATTTCTTGTATTCAGATTAAATTTGAAACATGTCTGTTACCCAAACTGCATTTCTTAGTTAACGAGTCAAAAATCCACTTACTAGGCCTAAATACCAACCTATTTTATGGCCCTAACCCTAACCTTCTGAAAACAAACTTCAATTTCATATTGACAGCCCTAAACTCAAACTGACGCAGTCCTTAGGCCGAAATGCACTATCGTGACCATGATCCACACATTCTGTTTGAAGCTAATCATTCAAAGGCACTTCTAAACCACATTGGTGAGAGGCGAGTACTCTCAACACTGCACCATCCCTGCACCCCAGTTCAATACTTGAAGTGGTTTGAAAAAAACAAACTGGTTTGAAAGAAATAAACCGGTTTGAGAAAATTTAAACCAAAAATCAAATTAAACCACAACATATACGTGTAGCTTTAATTAATTGGACACTTCAGTGTGAAGTGTTATACATCAAGACTCGTAAAAATGTCCCACAGTACTACACACTAAATCGCCCAATAAGATATATGTATTGAGAAGGGGCCTATAATTACGGCCACTTCCTGTAGGGGTGTCTGGGGACATGCTGTTTTTAAAAGGACGCTCCCAAAGACCACAAATTCAAAAATTATTAAAGTGAAATGGATGATCACATTTAAACGAGTTTGAACCCATTGACTCCTTGGAGTGAGACTTAAACACATTGTACTCTGTCTAACGCCAAACGGATTTTACTCTGTCTAACACCAAGCGATTCATGGTAATTGCTTTATTTTTCTCCCTAGGTCTTTTACTTTAAAAGCAGATTTTCAAAGAATTCAGAAGCAAACCATACATTTTGTATTTCAATTCTGGTGAGTTTGCACAATCATGATGATGAGTGTCCGCAGTATCTCAAAGCATTGTTTTCTCCTAGGTCTGTTGACTATTCCATGAGAGAAACTGCTACCACTTCTTATTATTCAACACATTGTGACAAATATTCGTCGTGGGTACTCAGTAGATATCTTGCAATATCATATATGTAATTTTGTGTGTCACAGAGGAAAATTATAGTTTTTCCAGCTTTTTTTCCAATAAAATATGCAGGAAATTGTGCTTTGTCATAAATGTATTTAATAAAATAATTATCCTGCTCAATCTTGCGGAATATCTCCTACGGCCTTGTCGGCTACATGTAAGTATCAGGTGATATTCTGCGCGATTTCGCAGAATAATTGTTACCGGTACATGTAATTATATACGTGTAGCTTAAATTCTGTGGTTGTACTGCTGTTATTAAAGTTATGGAACTTGTTGCGAGACAAATTGAGAGCCATTGCGTCTTTGCATGACTTTATCTGAGCAATTCAACAACACACTAGATTAATTACCGTAATTATATCATATAGTAATTATATCATATAGGTTTAATCTTATTTCTAGTTAATGCATGTCATTGTTCATTCTGTTTTAGGATTGTATTTGTTTCTCAGAGGATAGCATGCTGGGGATTTATGCCTCCCATCCCATACGGACCATTAGGAAGCATGCCACTGAACTCTTCTTATGCTTTTTGCCTTTTTGTTTATGAAAATATAGAATGATAATATTATAGTGGTGTGTAACACTCACAGGCACCAGATGCTGCTTAAAAGCTGTTTCTTTGGAACCTTTAATTATTATTTTTGTAAGCCAGTGCTCTGTGAGTTCTCATGTTGTATGACTATATATCACTTACAGCTCTACAGTAAAATTATTTTATATTTGTAGTGTCATCTTATAGTCCATCAAACCTTTTCAATGTATTTTTAGCATTTGCACGTTGAGTCCATCCCATGTTAAACTGCACTGTTCAAGTTAAAAGGATTTCAGACCTGCTTGCATGGTCCTGCTGATTTGTATTATAAAAGTCTAACACTTACGGTAATAACTTTTCGTTATACTTGGCCATGATGGTATCAACCTATTGCAGTAGGTAACATGATGATATTGTATTCCTGGAGAGTTGTAGATGTGGTTAAAGGCTGCAGAGCTACATTGAATTTATAGCCAGTATCTCCTTTCCCTTTGGGCGGTCAGTGTTCATGGTTAA
>BLFP01001465.1:27434-29934 GCA_014634505.1 Montipora efflorescens
TATCTTATTGATGTTTTCTTACTTATACTAAGTTAGAAATTATTTTGTTTTCGTTTCACTGCAGAGTGACTACACAACAATTGCAATTACCACTTTTGTGCATTGTGTTACCTTAAAATTGCATTTCTCTCAGTCAATCAGAATGCAACCTCGTTCCCAGGGTCTCTCTTCTCTGACTCCTTTGTAGTTGAGGAGGAAGACCCTGGTTCAGGCTGGTCACGTGCCTCCCAAAATTTGGCAAGTAGACCAAATATGTGTTAGGGGAGGGGAGAAAATGTAGGCCTTGTTATCATTGCGGTTGAGGGAATCAGCACGCATTTGATTTGTGGTCAAACGAGCATCGACAAAACGTTTCACGGCCAGGTATTTTATGTACTACACATGGAATTTGACAAAGGAGGCTGAGAAGAAAGACCCTGGGAACGAGGTTGATCAGAATGGACATTTTTTTCATGTTTATTGTTGTTATAGGTGCCATGAACTGTTGTTGAACGCTGTTATATTTCGTGCGATTTTAAGCCTCGCCAACCCTACTTTAAGTGATAGAAATAATTTTAACAAGATCTCTGCGGTGATATAATCGCCTGCGATTGTAGCTGACCAAAAGAATATATGATAAGATTGTAAAACCCAATGACCTATGATAATTATTTGAAATTTATTTTTAGTCTGCGCCCCGGCTGCAAAGGTTGATCTGATGATCCCATGACTGCGCGGATCCACTTTCATAGCAAGCGACCAATAGCCACGCATTATGACACAGAACGTATCAATTAAAGATGATTTCAAATAATTTTCATCGGAATAGGGTCAATTATGGAGGATTCACTCTCTTATAATTACTTCTTGTTCTCTTGAGATGACTTGTGAAATTAATATGTGGTTTGTTGCTTGGCTCGCGTGGATAGTGAAGAACACGACAAGGATAACTGGTTAACACAACATTTAATGAATTGCAGCGGCCATTATGAAGGAGACCACATGCACAAAACGTACGCCACGCTGCATCTTGGGTACATACCACATATGCCTTGCCGGCACCGTGCATAAATTATCATATTTATCAACATAATATAGTAGGCTTAATCTCAATTTCAGAATGGTTATTCTGTAATTAACTAATTGATGTAACATGTGAACTTTATTTGGATTTCACGACAGAGGAATACGTATGACCTCAATTCTGAAGTTTCATTGGCTGTCACCCAAATAAACCCATACTTACTATGTATAAGCGCGGATCAATGAGCCACTCTTGTATAGTCCTATTGGCATGTGTTCGTGATGGAAGAGCGGATTCACTGCCCCGTGAAACAATAAAAGGATGAATGTTTGCATTATTCTCGGGTAAAGGAACGCCTTTGGTTTCCAATGAAACAGCTGGGAGGTTGATGGGTGCTGAAACTTTGTCGACGTTTTTGTCATCAGAATCAGCACCTGAATTCAGTGCATTTATACTACCAGAAAAACCTCTGTTGTCAACACTAGCGCAGTTAACATTGCTTAATGAAAGATTTTCTTTCGGAATAGCGGCCTTCTTTGCTGACGCTGGCTCTACCTTCTGGTCACTGATGGCCGTCCATCTAACACCATAAGTTCTGCGCGATGGACATTCTCGCTCAATAGTGGTCGCAGTATTAATTCCTGTAATTCAGCAAGGAAGACTCGTCAGTAACGGTGAAATTCAAGGTCTAAGTGCTACTGGACTGGTCTCTGTATGGTTCGGCCGCTTTTGATGGCCTCGTGATTAAATATTATGGTGGCTCACACTAGTTTCGACAATTCCGAGTGACTATCTTTCTAGAACGATTCACTCAAGAATTACTGAGGATTGACCCTCGTACTCCACGTTATCCTAATATGTCTTGTGAAATTAACGTGTGATGTGTTGATTGGTTCGCGTGGAGAGTGAAGAACACGATAAGGATCACTCGTGAACACAACATTTAATGAATATGAGCGGCCATTGTGAAGGAGAGCACATAGACAAAAACATATGCCACGCTTCAAGTGGCAACCACTGTCACACGTATCGACAATGTCCTAGTGCCATTCCAAACACCAATGAATGCTTAACTAGATGCACTTATTTATGTGACGCAATTGATTACCATGGTAACAACAGAGTTATCTAGAAATACGCTATATTTTTTGTCTTAAAAACTCTCCTATCTTAAATCATCATTTTTAAGATTTGAGCGATAAAAGCAAGGATTGGTGTTTCGAATGGTGCGATAACCTTGCCGTTACGTGAACCAATGTTGTAGATTTAATTGTTCTAACAAAAAATTCCCTCAGAATTGTTGAAACTAGTGCGAGCGACCTTGAATGGGATATTGAATCAAATTAGGTAGACCGACAAGGAACCCAATAAAGCTGGTAAACCTTATCTCGAAACTGTTTTTTAAACGAGGGGAAGAGTGTAAGAGACTTGAACCAGATCTGCTCTGTTAAGGCAACAAATTACACTGAGTGGGTCGTATACCTTACCTACACAAAC
>BLFP01001465.1:34934-42434 GCA_014634505.1 Montipora efflorescens
GAGTTGAGGGGCGGCAGATGAAATGAGCACAATCCTTAACTAAGACAATAGAAGCATGGTCATGTCCTGCAGCAGTTCCAGAGCTAACACTGAGACAAATCTCAATGATTTCTTGTTCAGATGCTGTGTCAAAAAATATTGAATTTGTGAAATTCTCTAACAAAAAGGAACGATGAGATTTTGAAGACGGTGGAATATTATTAGCTAAATTAGGGCTGGTGTTTGTAAAAAACTGATAAAAAAAAATGTTCTGAGTCGGTTTTGGCTTGGATCATATAGATTTTTGACGCGGTTGATAATCTTAAAGTTGCACGACATATTTTTCTGCACCATGTCTGTTGTTTAATTATTAATTAAACTTCATTTATTAATCGCCATGTGCGTTTGGTATTAGATTTGGCCATGCAGTTCTATTTTTCCCTGCACGATATTACCTTTTTTAGCAATTCTGATTAAATGATTAAGCTTATTACATATATTTTTTTGCTTGCTTAATTTAAGTGAACTCCAGCCTTGCCTGGGAACTTGGGTTCCAGAAACACTTGAAAAAGCGTTTCTGAGTGTTCTATTTTGAAATTTTCCTAGGCGGACATGCCCCCAGATCCCCCTAGGTAACTTCGCGCCTTCGGCTGTCCCAAGGCGCCTTGCGGCCCCTAAATTGTGACGACGGGTGCTTTCAGCTTTACAAAACTATCAAAAACCCTGGTGTCCGCTTATGGGAGGTTAAAAAAAAAGGTTGGAATAGAGTACATATAATACATCACAACAAGTCTTTTAAAGCTTTTAATTAAGACAACTTGTAATTGTCAAGGTGTAGACAAGCCAAACATGACTCTTATTGGTCAAGATAGGTAATTCAAACAACCTCAGAGCTTTGCTCTAACAAGTACATCATTCAAAGACCTCCCTTTTCTATATCAAATTAGGGGAGGGGTTTTAAAGATTTCTCTTAGAAAGTGCTGGTTTTGTATAAGATGCTATTTGTTCATTAGGATATGTTTGAGATTGGGTGACGAATGTCCTGAAGAGCGCGGTACGGGAAAGCGGGATAAGCAGAGGAGCAGGATATGGTATGGAATTGCCTTGCAAGTTTAAATTTCAAGGAAACAAATTTCCGTGCGACTCGCTTGAAAAAAAGTCAAAAAAAGGAAAACCATGATGTACTGTAATGAAAAAAAAATGCTAACTGTAATCGAAATGACTATGTTTTGTATAGGACAGTGTGCGATTAAACCATTAAAATCGAACCCATTTAATTCCTTAGAAAGTGTCTTGATATTGTTTACTGTCCGCTTAGGGGAGGATATTTTAGACCCTGTGGACCCCGAATAGGTGTCCGTGTCCGCTTACGGGAGGTTAAATATGTAGTGTTCTACAGGCGAAATCGCTGGGACCGCGATTTGGTGTCCGCATTCGGGAAGTGTCCGTTAGTGGAGGTTCGACTGTACTTGAAAGACAAATCTATTGCTGTAAGGCACAATCGAAGGTAGGAAGTGTCTCCCTATTGGCTAGCTGATGTGGCATTCCTGGACAGGATTTGAACCCGGAGCCCCCTCTTTGAAAGAACCGTGTTGATCCACTTAACCACTAAAGATCAACTGACTAACAGTTGTACCAATTATCTTCTAACTATAACTGTTTGAGATGACATTGACTGACATTTTGACAACCTATGCGGAAGTTATCGTCAGAGTCAAGTGATTTGTGTAACGTCAGTAGGTACTATAAGAACTCCGGTCGTAGATGTCATTGGTCACATTATTGTTCGACTGTCAGTTGAACCTAGATGTAATTGGCTGGGAAGACTAAACAGTGATTGGTGTGTTTCGATCCGTCTATGGATCTAAGGTCTGTACGTGTATCGTAGAATACGTTGGGCAGTACTGTGATAGAGTAAATCAGTGTGTTGTTTTTCTGTTGATGTTGTCGATGAGTTGTTTGTAGGGTGCGGGAAGTTGTAGGCATCGGTTTATTGTTGTCTGTTCGAAATTAGCAAAATCACCATCGAAGCAAAAAAAAAAATCGTCAACTTCCTGGATGTTACCTTGGCCGTGAACACGGAAAAATTCAAGCCATACTCCAAACCATTAAACACCCCACTCTATGTGCATAGCAAATCAAACCATATTCTCAACATTATCAGAAATATACCGGAATCAGTTAACAAACGGCTCTCAGAGATTTCATCCGACGAAGCCGTGTTTAACGAAGCTACAACCCCGTATCAGGATGCGTTGTACAAGAGTGGGTATACATACAAACCGGAATTTAAACCACCGCAAAGGGAACCATCCCAAAGACGTAATCGATCACGGAAAATTATCTGGTTCAATCCGCCGTACAACAAGAATGCCAAGACTAAGATAGGACGAGAGTTTCTAGGCCTTATCGATAAATGCTTCCCCGCTGGCCACAAATTGAGGAAAATCTTCAACAGAAACACTCTCAAACTGAGGTACAGTTGCATGCCGAACGTACAACAAATTATAGAGGGACACAACCAAACTGTCTTTAAGAACTCGGCACAACCGACACAAGACCAAGCTGAAAGAGCATGCACCTGTAGGAGGAAGGAACAATGCCCCTTGGAAGGAAATTGCCTCTTTAAAGAAGTCGTTTACCAAGCCCAGGTGACGTCTGCCAGCAAAAGCGAAAGCTGTATAGGTCTTACAGCCACGGAATTCAAAGCTAGGTTCAGAAACCATCAGGTGTCTTTCAACAACGAAACGCACAAGAACGACAAACACATAGCTTAGCAAACACATCTGGTAGCTTAAAAGGAAAGAACAACGCTTCACCATTAAATGGAAGATCCTGGCCAATGAGAAACCCTACTCCAATCTGACAAAGCGATGCAACCTATGCACAACGGAGAAGCATTTCATTATCACCAAACCGGAATTGGCAACATTAAACAAACGAAACGAATTAATTTCTACATACCGTCACTGACGAAAGTTCATACTCAGATATGGTTAACTAACTGGATTTCGTTTTTACAGCGAGCGCATACTGACACTTTTGACATGCTCAACGCACGTGCATAGTAGTTAAGTCTAGTGCTTGATTTTAAAATGGTTAGCTTTTTCTTGAGGTTTGGTAACCGACATATTCTCCTGTTTAAAGTTGTTTCTTAGCGGGTGATAAGACACGTTTGCAGCGGCATTCGAAAGAAAAGAAATGTACTGACATATTAAAAAAAATTAATGTTCTGGCATTTAGCGAGTCTGGGCCCTGTTGTTCAAAAGCCGTTTAATAATAATAATCACTTTGTTTATCCTCGGAGTGGCTAATAGCTAATATCTCCGAGCATTAAATATATACAATTGTTAAGAATCCCAACTGGCGGGAGGCAAACCAGGTAGCTATTTTAATGAGTGGTCAGACCGCGGTCTTGATCGCGGGATCTCCGGATCTCAAGGCACGGGCCCTAACCACTCGGCCACACTCCCTCCCCACACTAATCCCAGATTAAAAATAATTAACCAAGGAGTTTATTTCTATACTCCCAAATGATGTTCAACACTAATATTCGGCAAAACTTTACATTATAAGAAGTCGATCTTGAAAAACAAAAATAAGCAAAAGAAATTTTTACCAAAAAGTTGAAAGCATGAAACGAATGATAACGCTAATCCTGGATTACGTTAATCGGGTTCGAACAACCGGGCCTTGGTGCCTAGGGTTATCGAGGGAACATTCCCGTTTCTCGAAAACTTTTCGGGCCCGAAAAGCCATTTGTGAACCTACCAACCGCTTGTCAAGGAAAGCCGATCTTTTAACATGTTTTGAATATAACAAAAAGCGAACTGACTGTGGAGTTTGTCGACTTAAATCCTCTCTGTTCTTGAGATACAGAGGCAATTGTGACACCCGAAAATAGCCCGTAAAGTTTCGGGACTTTTGAGAAACGGGCCTCAGGTCTGAATCCTGCGAGTTCATGCATGGGGGTTTGGATTTTAAAACTAGATATTCATTTCCCATAATCAGGAAATTTTGTCGATAATCGTCATTTCAGAGGTAGACTGAGGATGGGTTGAACGGCGATGATGAAATCGTTTGCCCCCCACCCATATCAACCGTGTTGAAACAAAAATTTGGTTTTATCAACGGAGTTGATAATGTAAATTGGCCACCGTACAGAGATTCTAAAAGCTGACGTTTCGAGCGTTAGCCCTTCGTCAGAGCGAATCGAGGGATTATGGGTTACGTGTAGTTTTTATAGTAGAGTAGGAGCTACGCTATTGGTGGTAACATGGCAACGTGAAAAATAGGAATATATTAGTTAAATGAGAAGCGTTCGTTAATACCGTGAGGATTAAGGGTGCCGATTTGAAAGATGAATTTTTGTTCCAGATTCTTGCGGCTTTCCGTCGTACCTAGATGTAGGGAAAGGCCGCAGATAGCCATGTGTTTTTTGGAGTGGTTAGGCAGATTAAAATGGCGAGCGACTGGCTTGGATGCATCCTTGTCATTCTTCTCAACATCGCGAAGGTGTTCGCGGAATCGGTCACCTAGTCGTCTACCTGTCTCACCAATGTATAATTTATTGCATAACGTGCAGGTTATGCAATAAATGACATTTGCGGAGGTACATGTGAAACGATCGGTGATCTTAACAGATCGCTTAGGTCCCGATATCTTGCTAGTGTTAACAATGAAAAGACAAGTTTTGCATCGTGAGCGCGCGCATTTGAAAGTGCCGGGTTGCTCGTTAGTTTTGAGTGCGCTTCTAACTAAAAAGTTGCCTACGTTTTTGTCGCGTTTGAATGAAATAAGTGGAGGTTGCGAAAAGATTCTACCAGTCTCGGGATCATTTTGGAGTAATTTAAAATTACTAAGAATGATGCTTTTGACTGCGTGATTATGAGGATGGAAAGTGAGGGTGAATGGAATTCTGTCATTCTTATCTTTTTGTGAAGTTTGTAGTGATGACTGTCGATCAAATTGTTGGGCGCGATGATGGCCCGCTTTGACCACAGAGACAGGATAGCCACGATTTTCGAAGAACTGGCACATCTCCTCTGATTTGCTGGAAAAATCGGAGTCATCACTACATAGACGTCGAAGTCTAAGAAATTGAGAATAAGGGATGGAGTTCTTGACATGTGATGGATGTGACGATGAATACAACAAATAACTGTGTGAATCAGTAGGTTTGTAGTGCACACTAGTACATAGCACGTTGCCTCTAATAGAAACGTTGATATCTAGAAAAGCCAATGAAGTTTCCGAAATTTCCCAGGTATATTTAAGAGCCGGATGAAAAGAGTTGACGGAGGTTATAAATTGATCGAGTTCTTCTCTGCTGGATGAAATAGCGCCGATGCAGTCGTCGATGTAACGGCCGTAGAGTTCAGGTTTGGGGCCGTTGTACTGACTAAAAAATTGGTGTTCAACATATCCTACAAAAAGATTGGCATAGCTAGGTCCCATTCTTGTGCCCATCGCTACACCATTAATTTGTTTGTAATAGTTGCCGGCGAATGAAAAACAGTTAAGCGTTAAAACTAGTTCGGCAAGGCGGAGGAGCGTTTCCGAGCTAGGTTCTTTGACAGTGCGTTGATCGAAAAAGTGTTTAAGTGCTTGAAGACCTTCGCTATTAGGAATGACTGTGTATAGAGATGTAATGTCCATGGTGAAAATAAGTTTGTCTTGGCCGGAGAAATTGAAATCGCGGAAAATTTGTAGTGCGTGTGTACTGTCTTTAATGTATGATGGCAAAGATTTGACGATACAAATTCTTCATTGTCGCTCCGAACTTTCCAAAATCTGTCCAGCAATTTTAGTACAATCGATTCGCGCTAAAATCCGACAACTTAATTCTGGACTGTTTGACCATTTACACCAAACCAAGACTCTAAAAGTTCAACAATTAATAGGTCCGCAAATTACCGACGACACTACATTGCATAGCCATAATACCGTAATTACAATTCCAGAAAATCTTCCGCTTACTGACTCAGAGAAATCTGTTCTCAGTAAGGGCCTAAATTTTGTCCCTATTACCAAACGCACCAACGAATTTTCTATTAAGCAAGATGTCGAAAAATTCCTTCGCCGCGTTCAGTTAAAAGCCTTTTTTCACGACAAAGAACATGATTCGGACACTTCTAATAAAGATATTTTTGAAACACTTCTAGTTCGCCAATCCAAATGGACTCCCCCAGAGGGACAATTTGCCTCTTTAGATTTTTTCACCAAAAAATGCCGTCACGACATTCACAAACTTAAATTCAATCGCAACACTAAATTTTCCAACCTTTCCTCGGAAGAGTGGGCGGCGCTTAAAAATCTTAGTAAACGCAACGACATAGTTGTCAAATCGGCCGACAAAGGCGGCGCGGTAGTTGTTTGGCGGTCCGACCTTTACCAAAAAGAAGCTTTGCGGCAACTTTCGGATACCTCGTTTTATGCCAAAATCCCTTAAGATCTCACTTCCAACAATCAAAAACTTGTCAAAGACACCATTCAAAATCTTATAGTTAATCAAAAATTACCGGACACTGCCACTAATCTCATCATCAACACCCCTAGAACTTCGTGCATTTACTTCTTGCCTAAAATTCACAAACCCAACAACCCAGGTCACCCTATCGTTTCTGCCTGTAGTTGCCCCACCGAACTCATTTCTAGCTACTTAGACAAGATTATGACGCCTATCGTCAAATCTTTGCCATCATACATTAAAGACAGTACACACGCACTACAAATTTTCCGCGATTTCAATTTCTCCGGCCAAGACAAACTTATTTTCACCATGGACATTACATCTCTATACACAGTCATTCCTAATAGCGAAGGTCTTCAAGCACTTAAACACTTTTTCGATCAACGCACTGTCAAAGAACTTAGCTCGGAAACGCTCCTCCGCCTTGCCGAACTAGTTTTAACGCTTAACTGTTTTTCATTCGCCGGCAACTATTACAAACAAATTAATGGTGTAGCGATGGGCACAAGAATGGGACCTAGCTATGCCAATCTTTTTGTAGGATATGTTGAACACCAATTTTTTAGTCAGTACAACGGCCCCAAACCTGAACTCTACGGCCGTTACATCGACGACTGCATCGGCGCTATTTCATCCAGCAGAGAAGAACTCGATCAATTTATAACCTCCGTCAACTCTTTTCATCCGGCTCTTAAATATACCTGGGAAATTTCGGAAACTTCATTGGCTTTTCTAGATATCAACGTTTCTATTAGAGGCAACGTGCTATGTACTAGTGTGCACTACAAACCTACTGATTCACACAGTTATTTGTTGTATTCATCGTCACATCCATCACATGTCAAGAACTCCATCCCTTATTCTCAATTTCTTAGACTTCGACGTCTATGTAGTGATGACTCCGATTTTTCCAGCAAATCAGAGGAGATGTGCCAGTTCTTCGAAAATCGTGGCTATCCTGTCTCTGTGGTCAAAGCGGGCCATCATCGCGCCCAACAATTTGATCGACAGTCATCACTACAAACTTCACAAAAAGATAAGAATGACAG
>BLFP01001465.1:54934-57940 GCA_014634505.1 Montipora efflorescens
AAAGATAAAAACAGACTTCAAAAACGCGGGAAAATCTACCGCACGCGCACGAACGTCGTCGCCTTTCCTGCGAATATCATAAATTCAAATTTTTACAAGACAGTGACACCAATCTCGTTCCCAGAGCCTCCGTTACTCTTGTCCAGCGAACGGGCACGAGAGGCTCTGGATGAATCCAAAACCGAAACCAGAAAACTCTAGTTCCAGTTGAGTGGCTGCGCGTGCGTGAGGGGGGACGGTTAGAAATCAATAAAATAACTGGAGTTCACCTTGTCATGAACATACACATGAGTATAAACACATCTCCTAATTCACTCGAAACGTTTAAACTGCGGAGAATCGCAAACAGTAACGAGAGACATTTTTCAATCATAACAGATTTCAGTATCTGGTGTTACGCAATTGAAAATTGATATATTTTTTTAAAAACAAAAACGTTACGGAACTGATAAGTTGTAAAAAGATTTATTCCAACCAACAGCGCAGTCGTGCGAACGTCATCGATTCGTAAGCTCTCAATGGTTAAAATCGTGCTCCACGTAGAGCACGCATTTTAGCAAATAATTTTGCGGTCCTCTGCACAACAGAGCAGATGACATGATGATGTCGATCGTGTTGATGACAACACGACCATACACGATTCTTTCATTCTCCTTGTTTTACTCTGAACCAGCTCGTACCCAAATTATTTTTAGGACACTTTGGCCACATTGTACGACGTGAACTAGACAGAATAATCGCTAAAGACTGAACAATAGTTCAAAGTTATATTTTGAGGTGACGTTTTCCTCGGAGTCGCCGTCGTAGATCTTACAGTCGCTAATGAGTCGGGGACACTTGGTAAAAACCTAGTGGACTTAACGGTACTCCATGACACGATCTTTCTATTTGTAATCACAACATCGTGAGACAAACGATCTTATAACATAGCGTGCGAGCTACTCCAATCCAAATCTTATTTGCAACTATGGTGTGTTTCTCTTTATTATTCAACACATTTGTGTCAATGTCCAAATATAGCGCGCTGAATATTTGTCGTGCGTACTCAACGTATATCTCTGCGTCGAGGAGAAAAATGGTAGTTTTCCAGCTTTTTTTTCCAATAAACGTAGAAAATTGCGCTTTGTCATCAATGCGGAATAATAAAGCAATTATCCTGCTCAATCTTGCGGAATATCGCCTGATTTTAACCAACTCGGCCTACGGCCTCGTCGGCTGAGTATTTTAATGGTTAGGAAAAAAATAGATTGATTCGTTTTTTTCAACGTTACTCCTGCAGTGACTCACCTTCGTTTAGGAAATAATTGTTGGACAATGAGGATCAGGGGCCCTCCAATAATATATGACATCAAAGCAGGAGCCCATCACCGTTTCACAGACGCTGTATGGAAGTTGCAAAGTCATGAAGCCAAATATGAAACCAGATTTTTTTCTGAAATTGAAAACTAAGACAATGAAAAACCAAAAAACATTAAAGACCGGGACACACTAGGTGATAAGTCGCTGCGTCACGTCGCGGGGACAAGTCCCCGCAACAAATCGCCTTGTGTGACACGGTTAATTTCATGAAAATCATTGTCGCTGTGGCAGAATTTTGTCGCCACGATCAGTCACACAAATTCAAACCAGTTTGAATTTGTGCGACTTATCGCAGCGACAAAATTAGCGAAAGCAGCGTTGTCGCATCGTGTGTACACTTCCGGCAACAAGTCGCTGCGACGAAATATAAATGAACCAATGAGAGAACGTCATATGGTCAGCCATATTGAATTAGAAAACTAGTTCACATTCACAGCGTGACATCATGTATTACGTCATGTTGTAATAGTTCACATTCCCTCTCATACGAGATCACTGCGTGTGCTCCGAACAGACCTCGAGTCGCAGCGACTTGTTTTGAAAGTAGTACACATCCATGGAGCAACTTGTCGCAGAGACCTGTCGCTGCGACTTGTCGCTTAGTGTGTCCCGGCCCTAAAAGGAGTACATCAAACGTTACCAAGAAAACAACCCACAGCAATCCAAAACGACTCAGAACTATATTTATTAGATTGAGTGGCTGTCTAAACTCTCTTACAGGTCTTCTCCGTTGATCCAAAAATTTAAAAGAAAATCGCTTGAAGTTCCAAAGGATCTACCATAGCGCTGGCAAAGGCATGCCCTCTCTGGAGACTATTTTAAGTTTAAATGAATCACCCTTCCAGCAAAACATATTGGGGATGGAATCATGCCATGTTTACGTCATTTCAAGAGAGTATCTACTATAATGAATAATAATAATAGTAATAATTTCAAAAGGAACAAATGCCTATAAATTCCCAAGACGACAGACAAACATGGCAAACCAAACACAACAAGAAACAGAAACAAATGAAATACATTGGATAATCCGGGATTTACAAAAGAGTGGTATGTCTACGAATTTCAAAATATGACGAAAGGAAAAGCCACTTGATGTGTTGCGTTAATGCGATTTAAAGTCGGCAGTGGTTTGATATCCTAGACTGCGCACTGGTGGCTCAATTGGCTGAGCATCGGGCCAAGTCGTGGGTTCCAGCCCCGGCCCGATCAACACACAGGATCTTAAAACTGACTGAGGAAAATGTGCTGCTTTTTTCGAATTCCATCTGCAAATGGTTAGACTTTTGCAAAATGCGAGGGCAGTCCGGCATGGGACATCAAGCTATTTTTTAATATTAAGCAGCCACTTCATCCAATAAATGTGATTGCGTGTCGTTTTGGATGATTGGGCAAATCGAACCCAAAAGAATGCCTCTCATCAAGAGAAAATGAGGGGACAGAGAGAGAGGCTCAAGGCGTTGGCCGGGATATGTTATGTCCACGAAAGTTATTTTTAGACGAGCGGAAGTCTTTGTTCAAGGGGAAGTCTGTCTTCCGAGACGTCCGCATGCAGTCTTGTTTCGCTCTCAGGTTCTTAGTGAAAAGAGAAAATGATGGCGCACGTGGAAGGCTGATGAATATATATTTTCTTTCAAACATCGGACC
>BLFP01001466.1:3825-21534 GCA_014634505.1 Montipora efflorescens
CTTCGTCTTAGAACAGTGAAAACACGGAATTCCCGAAACGGTAAAATAAGCACCAAAACGCACAAGAATACACCAGAGGTGAGTCAGTTTTATTCATTTTATTGAATGAGCGTTAAATTGAGCGTTTTTTAGGCTTCATAATCGACGGTATTTTATTTCCCATATAAAGTCTTACAACGCGTTTAAATTCTCAAAGGCTGCCTGTAACGCAACACCGCTTGCACTCAAAGGTCATCTTCCCACTAGTAATTAATTATTACACGCTGTCTAGTGACGCGAACTTGGGCTGCCTATGATGTAACATAAAAAAGAGGCTGGAGGTGAACTGTGGGCCATTGTCGGATACCACTATGTCATGAATCCCGTTGCGTGCGAAGTGGCTCTCGAGCCTCCGTATACATGTACTTGCCTTAGAGTCACGTAGGCGATCGATCTCCCAAAAGTTGGAGAAATAATCAACATGGATGAGGTGCTCTTTGCCTTCTATTGTGTAGATTAAAATTGATACCTTTTGCCCATGGTCTTTCTTGGATTTCGTGCGGCATGAGAGTTTCTTTCTGTTGTTTCGGTCCGAACTGACGGCACACCTCACATTGTGAAATGAAAGTTCTGATGTCTGCGATCTTCCCGGGCCAGAACATACATTTCCTGGCCCTTCGTAGACAACCATTAATGCCGCTGTGTGAACTATGTATCTCCGCTTTCATCTCAGGCCTCAAGGTTTTTGGGATAACGAGGCGCACACCTCTGAATATGAGACCGTCCTGAACTGTAAGTTCATCCCTGAAACTGTAGTAGGGCGTTAAATGGCTGAAAACTTTGCTTTGTCTTCAGGCCAGCCATTGATGATGGTTTTTTTTAACGATTGCAGCGAGTCATCTTCAGATGAAGCATGGATGATTTGCTGTCGTTTTTCTTTGGCTATGGGGATAAATTTGATAGCGCTGATATCCTCAAACTCGCCTTGAGTGTTGCTACTGTCGGGTATGCTCGGCTGAGCGTGTCGACTAAGTACATTTGCGCTCCAGGTCTGCAGACGATATTTAGGTCGAACTGTTGAATCCTGAGCAACATCTCTTGGATCGTTTTTGGTGCATTTCTCAGTGGCTTCTGTGCTATTGCTTCAAGGGGCTTGTGGTCGGTTTCTATGGTTATTGGGCGGCCATAGGCGTACTGCTCAAACTTCGGCAGGGCGAAAACAGCTCCGAGCATGTCCTTTTCAATCTGTGCATATCGTCGCTCAGTGTCTGTGAGCGCGCGACTAGCGAAAGCTATCTTGGAGGAGAGCTGCTCCAAGTCCTTTATCACTGGCGTCGCACTGGATGGTTAACTCCTCTGCTGGATCATAGTACTTGAGCAGTGGTGTCTTTGTTACTAGATCTTGGATGGCTCGGAAGGGTGTAGGGTGTTCTTCCGTCATCTATCGTCATTAGCATTCATTTAAGTGGTTCCATGACGTCACTGAGAGCTGTCTCCTGATAGCTTTTATGTCTTCAGGCTCGGACATTTCTTTGATGACGGTGTATGGAGGTAAATGAAGGCTAATGGAGGTAGATGACGGTGTATGAAGGTAAATGAGGGTTAATGGAGGTAAATGAAGGTGTATGTATGAAGGTAAATGAAGGCTAATAGAGGTGAATGGAAGTAAATGAATCGAAGATTATAGGCAAATGGTTACTAGCAGCATGATTGAGATGTCAATTGGTCAGCGGCTAACTTCACAACGGCTCGTAATAAATTCCCACTGGGAGTTATCACTCCCAAACGCCCCAGACAAGGATAAGATATGGGAAGAAGCGAGCCCGGAGGCGAAAAGGAGCGGCAGCTAGCTGGGATGGCAACAGAGGTCATTGCTGCGGGGAGGAGGGAGGGACGCCAAGCTAACGACTGGTGAACGTTTAACGAAAAGAGAATTAACCAGGCCAAAACAGTCCTATTTATACAAAACCTGTGTGAAACAGAAAACCCAGGAGACTATGAGCGCGTGGGGATTTTATCCTTGAATCCCAAAGAGATTTGGGGCGTTTGTACGAGATAGCCCCAGTGAGAATAGTAATAAATTCCCACTGGGAGCCATCACTCCCAAACGCCCCAGGCAAGGATAAGATATGGGAAGAAACGAGCCCTACGGCTGCTACTCCTGAAAGCTAGGCAGGGCGGTAAGGTCCCAACAAAATACACGGATGAACGTAACTCTCCCCATACTCAAAAAGCTTTATTGCAAACTTTACAACCTTCAAGATATGGAGCCATAAAACAGTGAAAGGCCAAACTAGAACAGACTATGGAAAAACCGGACTGAAATTCTTCACTTCATTTACATCCTGGTAACAGGAAATAGCATCCCGAGTAGCGGAGGAAGAAGCTTGGGATGAAACAGTAGATGACAAAACTTCAGCTGTGTGACCGGGTTTTACAATCTGCTCTAAGTCATTATAATAATCTACCATGCTAGTGGAGCACCAACCTATGTGCTTGGCAATATAAGACTTAGAAGCTCCCAAAAGTTCCAAAGTAATAGAACATCCGGCGTGAAGGCTGTGGGGAGTTTCGCCGCCGTCTAAGCCAGCATCCTTAAGATACTGTTTAAAACGATTACAAACTAAAGAGGTAGTGTGGCCCAGTGGTTAGGGCGCTTGCCTTGAGATCCGGACATCCCGGGTTCAAGACTCGCTCTGACCACTCGTTGAATTTGATTCTGGCAGTCCCTAGTTCAACTTCCCAGCTGCACTTGTAAATAGCCAACTGGTTTGCCTCCGGCCAGTTGGGATTCTTAACAGTTGTTGTTGTTCTGTTCCGTAGCTTTGTTGTGTTTCATTGGCCCTGAAAAGCCCCTATGGGGAGCGGCCAATTAAGTGTGTATGTAGGTATGTATGTATGTATGAAAGGTTGGATCAATTTTTGCTCCTGGTTTATCAGAAATGTGTCCAGCTTTGCTGGTAGCGCGGAATAAATATTCTTGAGAAATATCTATGCTAATCAAACAGCAGATATTTAGATACAACATTAAATTACGCACTGGACAAATATCAGAATTACTGGAACTCCTTACAGAAAAAGAGTGTGTAGAATTTCTTCTTAATGTCTTACCAAAAGTATGGTTAAAGAGTAACCCGGAGGAGTGGGGAAAAAGAAGCACTTCTTTAGACTTGGTTCTTCCCAGTTCCGACGAACGGTTTCCAGACAGAAAATCAATGCAAAAGAAACTAAGATCCCTACTGAGGATATACAAAAGCGAAGGCGAAGTGTAGGGCTTTTCTAAGTTTAGATGGGATGGAACGCGCTATAACCACAAATTTATTTGTAAAAAGAGGAACGGCCTTACGAGGCTGTACTCGAGCCTGGGATTGCTCTTCTCGTACACACTTCAAATAAGCTTTAATAGAGGGATGATAGGCGGGATTTCCAATGCCTAATCGGTCGTCCCATTCCCCTCCCAAGCCCTTCTCAACAAAAATGCACCTGAGTTTCCCAATTAGGCTGTCCAGAGTTCCAGCAGCCAACCTGGTCGGACATGAACAGGAGGCGCGCTGGCGTTGACCCAGGCCTGAACAATCCAAAAGGTGAACAACGGTCTTCCCTGAGTTATTCCTCCACACCAGAAACTTCTTAATGTCGGATGGAGAAGCGGAAGGAAGAGCCTTTAGAACCGGGAGAGAAGAGAGAAAATTTACAAGTTCCTTGTGAAGAGAAGACTTCTAACGTTTATAACTCTTGTTGGACTTTGCTTTAGCCAGATGTACCAAACGATCATCGATTGCTTGAAAATCGATCTTTAACCGCTTAGAAGGATGTTGGGGAACTGAACAAAACTGGCGGAAACCGCACTTCTGGCAAAAGTTGAAATCGCCATCATTAAGGTAGCCACAATCCAGGCAAGGAGCTGGTGGCTTCCAGATTCTAGGTCGCTGAATCTAAAGAAAGGACAGACGGAAGCGAGTTGGTAATCCTGAAAGCATACAAATCCCAAGGTCAAGGACGTGTGGAAAAAACGCGGTGCGGAGATGGAAATAACACGAAATCAGCTTTATGGCTCAGGACGACAAAATGAGATGCCCTTGGTTGTATAAGAGGCCACCAATATGGGAGAGGAGACAGTTTTAGAACCACAATTGTGAACGAAAACAAGGCCTTGCCGAGAAAACGAAGAAGAGGACTAACTAAGATGAATGGCGCAAAAACATATGTGTTTTCTTGGCTGGCCACATCTTGAGCAAAAACCATTAACCCCGCGAGAGCCCGGTGTTGGAAAAGGCGTAAAGTGAGGAAGCGGTGAACCAGAACAGCCAATTTGGGCATTGGAGTCAGGCGCCACCAAGTCGAAGGTGTGTGGGCCAAAGAGGTTTTCTAACTCCTTCCACGGCTCGGGGGTAAGCGTGCAATCCTCCTCCCAACAAAACACAAGAGAGACAGAACGAGAGAGAGAGAGAGCATCAGCCTGGTTGAGTGGAGAGGGCACGAACTGCAAACAGAGGGAAATATTCTGGACGAGAAGAGTTTGGAACAATTCCTTGAGGGCATCGTTTAGCTGTTTACTCCTGCCCAGGCAGTCCACGTGAGCGTCCACGCGACAATTTGAAAGAACCGACTTTCCAGCTTTTAAAGTGTTGACGAGTGCGAGGGTTTCCTTTACTGCAATAGGTTTGTCTCTGACGTCTTCTCTCCAAATATCTCGAGTCTCCAAAGGTGGTCCGGGGGGATTGTAGACTATGCCATCCCACGCGTACTGGGATGCGTCGCTGGTTACATTCACTACTAAATGACGCTCATCCATCCAGGGGAGATTCTCGGACCAAGAATCTAAAAACCGCTAATAAGATATCTCGGAACGAAGTCAGCAACAACTTTGATGGGCCGAGAGGAATGATTTGCCATAGAAATAGCTCGGTAAACTTCTCTCGCGTATAACTGAGCAGCCGGGACAGCTAAAGAGAAAGAGGTAATCTTGCCAGCAAAACTCTGAAGCGTCTTGATAGACACTGTTCGGCGCTGGAGAATGGAGTCACGAAGGGTGGCAAATTTTATTCTCTTATCTTGTGGAATAAGGAAAGCTTTAAGGATGGAATCAGACAGAAAACCCAAAAACCTGATTATAGTCTGGGGAACGGATTTGGAGAGGCCAATGAAGTATTCAAGGCGAACCAAAACTGAACACACAATAAAAGCAGCAGCCTCGTTTTTAACTCGATCAAGGATAGTGGCACTAATAAACTCCTCGAAATCAAGATACAATTTGCTATTAGGAAAAAAGGCCGCTGGGGGAGTGGCAGAAATATAAAATTTCCCCTGGAAGTCGCCTTTAAAGGGGACGAAAAAATCGGAAATGTTGACCCCGCGGGCGATGTAGGAAAAACTCTCATCTTTCTTTGGGTGTTGTGACAGAATGAACTTCCAGTAAGAGTGGTGCCAACACAGTTCCCAAACTACTGGGATCTCGGAAAATAACATCTTGCAATTGAGGAGTGGCATGAGCGATTCCCTTGGAAACCATGTAGGGCGAGGGGTTCGGGCCTGCAACGCGAGGCTTTTCCCCTTTCCAATTGCACCACTGAATAAAATTTGAAAGACTTCCTCCGGGCGAAAATCATAACGAGGTTTCTTGCACAGGGGCGTCTAAAACAAAAAGGACAACGAAAAAAGCGCCAATGAAACACGATATAGAAAAGGAGAAAAGCCAACCGCGAAGCAGCCCCGAAATACCCCGTCCAGGGAGAGAGAAATTAAGGGCATAAAAAGACCCCTTCGAAGGCATACCAGCGGTTAGCTTAGAAAGAAAAAGACAAGCAAAACAAACACAAAGTAATAGAGAAAGCAAACTTTAATGTGGCGTGGACTTCAGTACAGAAGAACACCGAGATAACTAACAAGCCGAACGATCAAAGGCACCGAAACTCCAATATATAGCAGAGAAACGTCACTTTTTAACAGCTTTGGAGACTAATGGACAATTTCTAGCAAAATGACCAACTTTTATGCAATTAAAACAGCGCCGAGGAAGGGTTCCGGGCAGGTAGCACTGAGGCGTGAGACGTCCACCGCGACCAATTGAACTGCCAGGATAGGGGACTGGACGCGGGGCGCCGGAATTGTCTCCCCAAAAATCAAAGGCCTGTCCTGGAGCTGAACTTCTAGGAGAAGAGTGACCTTTAAAAATCTTTCGGATCTGGGAAGTCACATTTCTTTCCTCCTTATCCCCAAGGAGTTGCAGCACCACTTCAGCAAGTGAGTTGGAGTTTGCAAGGGGGCGACACTGTTTAAAAATAGCATCAAACTTCTTGCGTTGAGGGTGGTTCGCCTCCCTAGCGTGGTCTGACAGTTGTTCCAAGGCCGCAAGGATACTTCGATTTCAAGATTACCGTCCCACTCAAGACATGCTTGTATTATAGAATTTCCAGTATTGTATAAACTAACCACAAGCTAGAGTTATTTAACAGATGAACAATAAAAAACAATGGAAAGAGGGCGCCACTGTTCCACTTGTCCCTCCAACAAATCGATCTTGATTCTCGAACCACCTGTCCACGCAGACGCAGAAGGTCATTCCCGAAAATATCGGGCTACGTTCGGGTGTTTTGAGGAATACTTTTCGCAAGCCGAAAATCACGCCCGAAAAACTCCCCGAAAACTTTACAACTGCTAACGCCAACGCTTGGACATGCGCAAAACCGTGAAACTGTTCCTTTAACCTCTCTGTCATAGCAAGGACGGCAATGAGAAGGTCACTAATGTCCAGTATTTGGTGAACAAAAACAATAGCTTTGCACGTTCTGCACGAGGGTTTAATTTTTTTTTTTGTCCATTTCTTTGCCGTCGTCAGAAAACAACGATGTGAAGTGACCAAATTCGAGGTTTTATAGAGAACGTCAGTACTTAAAAACAATTTTTCATTTTCTATGAAGCACCGTTCCGTACCAGTTTCATCCTTGAGAAACTGAAAAACTTTCGTCGAATTAAAAATCTTGCAATAGTCGCGAAGTGACTGTAACAACGCGAATGTATATTTGAGATGACATCCTCGTTGCCGTTGCCGTCGTGGTTGCTAAATAGGGAATTTAAACAAAGATGACGGCTACGGCAACGAAAACGTATTCGAAAATATAACTTATTTATTTATTTATTTAACTTTGCCAGTCAAGCTGACAGAGCACCACCACAGCCTGCGCCAATTACTGTGGCCCCTTTTTTTACCCTTCCAACCATGATACACAACAGAAGACAGACCACAACACTGGGAACTACGTGCCCTACTCTTTGCGACAGGTATGTGGGTTCTTTTACGTCCCACAGGATTATGAACATTGAAGGGTTGTGAGACGGGACCTACGTTTTATCGTCCTTATCCGAGAAGACTAGAGAGTCTAACCATTTGCAGATGTAATTACAAAGGCAGCACTTTCTCCTCAGTTATTTAAAGACCCTGAGTGTTGGTCCGGCCGGAGTCGAACTCACGACCTCCCGCGTGACAGCCCGGTGCTCAACCAACTGAGCCATCGGTGCTATCGCAAGTATTTCGCGATTATTCCGTCTTGTTCAAGTTGTACAATACGGGCGAACTATCCTTAACTGGATGGCTACGAACGGTTTTAAAGTAAAGATAGCAAATAAATGGGTTCATTGTCGTATGCTCACGTTGTTGTCAAAACCTAAAATTTGGTGATTTCACGTTGTTACTTGGGAAGTACAGCAAAGAAATGCACGGAAATTCGAGTAGCACGCGCAGCACGATTATTTCTCCATTCTGACAATAATATTCTTGCTTTGTGGCGTTGTCATTGCCGTCGTCTTTGCTTTAACTCCCTAATCTCCCTATGAATGAGGCAAGCAACGAGGTATTTAAGTTCCTCAGCAGCTGAGACGTTAAGCCGGTATGTGCTATAAAGTCCTGGCCAAACGCTCCCAACATTTCAACGCAACATCTTGCAACATGTGTTGAACGGGGTGGCCAAACGCAAGCAACATTTTCATCATTTTCAACGCAACATGTAAATGTTCATGTGCCCCAGGCCCCTGGCGCGCAAGAAGTGGACCTAACGCGCATGCCTTAGCGCAACAATGTTGCGTGAACGTGGCCAAACGAGTACAACATCATGCCAATCTCGACCCCAGAGCTCTTCTCTTGACTGAGGGAGAGAAGAGCTCTGGGGAACCCTGAAACAAAGTATCTTCTCATTGGTTTTCGTGAAGAACAATCAAAAGCGTCTCTAATTGGTACATTCATGTTAGCACGAGGAGTGAGCAGGCGCCGCAAGGTTTAAATAGCCAATTTTTGGCTATAACAACCCTACCGCGCATGTTCTCCGACATAGAGTTTCCCAGAGATTCGGGTGACGAGAATGAACATCATGCAACATACAAAATGCTGCACGAAAAATTCGACCGTTTTCAAATTTGATCCAACATATTGCAACATATCGCAACACGGTGGCCAAACGTATGCAACATGTTGCGAGCGTTTGGCCAGGCCTTAACCATCACTTAAGCCGCGTTCAAATGCACTGGATTTGTCTACTGTACAAGCTCTTAACATGTTGAGCGCATTTGAACACCCTGTTGAGAGGTGTTGAGTCAAATTTGAAACTGGCCAACATTTCCTTTGTTTCGCGGTCATCCATGTGTGGCTCAACAAAGTCGAGTGCATTTGCACAGCAACGCAATCTCGTTCCCAGAGTCTTTCTGCGCACGCTTGGATTTGACCGCTGGTCAAGGGAACGACGACTCTGGGAACGAGATTGACAGCAACGCTCAACATGTTGTGCCCACGCACGCGCAGTGCCCAGCGTATCCGGTCGGCATTAGATTCCATCCACCAAAACCACCCTGGCAAAGAGAGAGAGAGAGAGAGAGAAAGAGAGAGAGAGAGAGAGAGAGAGAGAGAGAGAGAGAGAGAGAGAGAGAGACTGAGGTTCAAACACACTTCGTGACGCCTTGTACATAGTACTTCGTGTCAAGCCACCTTAACATTAACATTTAGAATATCTATACAGAAAGTATCCCAAACATTCATAAAAGCTAACCGTAGGCCTAATTAGGACTAAATTTTTTAGGCCTAAGGTTAGCTTTTATGAATGTTTGGGATACTTTCTGTATAGATATTCTAAATGTTAATGTGAAGGTGGCTTGACACGAAGTACTATGTACAAGGCGTCACGAAGTGTCTTTGAATTCAACCTCAGTCTCTCTCTACCAGAGTGGTTTTGGTGGATAGAATCTAATGCCAACCGCGTATCCATTGGGAGTTTAAACATATCGAACATTTTACAAGATGGCGTCGCAGGAGTTAGAAGTTCTACAGGAAAGTTAAAATGACAAAACTTCTAAAAGAGGAAAGACAAGAAAATGGACGGAGGAAGAAACGGAAAAACTTATTGATTTGTTGGAGAATAATACATGCTTATGGGACGTAAGCAAGAGGGAATACCACTTAAAAAACAAGAGAGAGAAAGTGCAGTGCAGCCAAGCTTTTTCGTGTTCTGAGGAGATAAATATACCTAAGAGGGCTTGTACAGTGGACAAATCCAGTGCATTTACACGCGGCTTTACGTCCTGCACTTTGTCGCCACCAAAAATGCACAAGGCAACGACGAACCTTATGTCGTACATTTGAGTTTCCTGTAAGATCAATACATCAACAACTAACTGGGGAAACGGATTTACCAAAAAATCCCGATGCCTACAAACAAAAATGAAAAAGATGTTCTGACCGTGCTAAAGAAAAACTTATTAACGTAATAAATAAAATTTTAACAAGAAAACTATGTATATAATCTAATTTTTAGCAATACGCAAAGTCGTTTCTCCTCAGACCACGGAGTCAAATTATCTGTTTTGTATATAAATAACATCTAACCATAAAAATAATGTAAATGTATAAACATCTTTAAACTATAATAACTTATGTTAAAAAAAAACCGTTGTACAGGATTTAATACTCTTAGCTGTGCAAGTTGTCTGATATGTTGAAGAAGGAAAGGTGCTCAAAATTTTCTTTGTCCTTCTTTATCGTCAACTTATTAATAAATACGTAATACAAGGATTCCAGCAGGAGAAAACTAAATTCCCTTGTAAAAATTGTTCTCCCGACAATGATTTAAAAATTGGCACATTTAACTGTCATGTAGACAAAAAAAAAAGAAAAAAACAGCTCAGTGTCAAATTTCGATCGCGAAGCAGAGCCGTCGCCGTAGTGCAGGAGAAAACCTGCAACCGGATTCGATTCCCTGACTCGAAGTCCTATGGACCAAGTTTGTTGGTTCCCAACTCTGCTCCGAGAGGTTTCTTAAAAACCAACATTTAATTCGATTTAAATCTCAGTTAAGTGTCACAAGTAAGTGCATCTGAGCTTGAAGACTTGAAATAAAGTTAATTATTAATTATTAAACTTTAACTCTTTAATTTCTTTATTTATTTCATTGACCTGCACGTGAATGCTTTTCAACGTAATAGCGTGTTCACTGTAACTGGAGAGCCTTTTCATTGCATTCGGTTACGGTAATTATAGTTCTTGTTTGCAGCCGATCATTGAATAATTAGAGAGATTTGCCATCACGTTTACGTGAACGCCAAAGGAGAAAGCGACCACGTGACCTTGATTTTCCCGCCATTTTTGGCGCTTGGCGGTTGTCGTTTCTACGGTGGCTTGTAACTCCTTTTTTTCAAACTCGTCACCGAAAAGGGTTATCATTATCTACTCTTTTTGATGCACATATCCAGCAAGAATGACACAGCAAGAGTTGCATATAAACTTCCTTCATGGTGAGCTTTCCGCGTTTGCACCCGTCGATCAGGCTTTTCATTTCCAGATCCTCAACATTTCCAGTCTCAGGGTCGGTGAATAATATCTTCATAACTCTGGCAAAGGCCAGAACATCTTGCTGCAAGACGAAGAAAAAAAAAAAAGTGGTTTGAAGAAAAGCTCTGCAAGAAAAAGACCTGATCTGAAAATACAGGATAAACTGAACTGCAAAGCTCGTACAATTCAGTTGCTTTTACCCGTTGATACGCGCACGCGTACTCAACGGGTATTGCAATGACCAGGAGATGTAAGCAAATTAGGGTTCACTCACTAGCCCATTTGCACACTCTGATGTAAGCAGATCGAAAACAGCGAAGAACTGTTCCGATTCTTTCAAATTTGGACGGCCGGCGTTCTACATTATTACCCACTTTCAGGCCAACTTTGAGCCATGTACATGTACTGTTTGAAATGATCGCACCCTTATAACTTTTTGAAATCATCGGGCTACTCGTGTTAGCTTAAGTGTTTGGCGAGCGCTGGAGATATAAAGAAATATTGAAAAAAAAATTAAAACCCTTAGTTTCCAGTTGTTCCACATTTGGACTGCAATTTTTCAATACTATTAGCCACTTACAGGCATTTCTGTTGAACATGAAGTTGTTACACATAGGCCTTATAAAGATAAGGGCTTTCCAATCTGGCTAACTTATATACATGTTTATTTAAGCGTGAAGCGGCGGTTTTTTGTATTTAACACAAGGCTCTTATCTTGTTTCTCAATCCAGCTGGGATCATGGAGAATGGCCAAGATTACCGAATCGTAACGTGAATATTATTTCAGCCCACAATTTCTGACAAACTCTTCAGTGACCAACGGAAAATAGTTTCAACCACTTGACCTGAGATCAGCTTGTGATCACAGTCTCGGAAAACTGCCCGCGATGAAATTGACAAAGGGCATTGCAGATTTTAATAAAATCAGAAAAAAAAGTTAAATTCCCGTTCGAAGTCGTGGGATACAAATTTTATCATAAATGGAAATTTTTGTTATACAGTTTTTCTGGACAGTAGTTAAAGAAATGTATCGTAAGTCGAAGTTTTTAAAGTAGTTTATTAGTTATTGTTGACTAGCCTGAGTGTCTCTGTAAAAAGTAGTGATCGAGGTGTTGTTGTATTTAGGTTACTTCTTGTGCCGTAAGTCTGTACGTATTGTTGTTTTGTGCATAAATAAAATTAAAAAGCAGAGAGAAAGCAGAACTTAGCAAGTGTTCTTGGTATCCAAAAGGAAAATTGGGGGTAACCATTCATTTTCAGGGATAATTAAGCTTCAACTTGCAAAAGAACGTCATACACTGCTTCGTATCTCAAAAACTCTTTACAAATATTGCTTGCTGATCAATTATCTTTGAAAGATGTGTAGTTACCTACAAGTTTCGTTTTGGATTTCAATAACACGGCTTTAGATCTGCTTTTCCCGCAAATTCATAGAACCGCACAAAAGTACCTTTGAATTAATAGGCACCGTCCTTAAGAGTGATTACTGCCCTTGATAAAGACCGTTAAAGATCTTGATTGTGATGAAATTAAGGTGGCTCTAACCAGTTTCAACACTTTGAAGAGACACTCTCCTTAGAAAGATTGGCACTGCACTCTGTATCATGTAACAGCAATGTTATGGTACATACCATATGAAACACCGATTGCCGAAAAAGATGCGGTCATTGTGATGTAGTAAGTTACCTTGGCAACGGGAAAGCCCAGCAAAAACACCCTACATTTTGGCTTTAGTTGCTCATATCTCAAAAACAAACTCCGTGACCCCCCTTTTTTTTGCTGGAAAGTGATCAGAAGGCCAAGATGAAACTATTTGCAAAGTTTGAAACAATTCTGTACTGCAGAATCAGAGCTACCTTAAAAAAATCACAGATATCAGGTGGTTCTGCATCCGCTGTACAGAATTTTTTTAAACTTTGCAGAGAGTTTCATCTTGGCCTTCTGATCACTTTCCAGCTATAAAAATGGAGTCAGTGGGTTTGTTTTAAGATAAGTGCAAATAAAGACAAAATAAAGGGTGTTTTTTAACAGGGCTTCCCCGTTGCCATGGTGATTTATGACGTCACAATAATAACCACACCTTGTTAAGCAATAATTTGTGTTTCTTTAGTTACCATAACATTGCTAATACATGTTACAGCGATGTAAAGATGTTACTGGAGAGCTTCGAAACTGCCTTGAGCCAACTTAAAAGTAAAGGAATTCCAAATTTGAAAAGTTTAAACATAGGCAGCCCAAGCTCGCGTCACTACAGACAGCCGTTGAGAATTTAAACGCGTTATAAGACTTTGTATGGGAATCAAATACCGTCGATTATAAAGCGTAAAAAATGCTCAATTTACCTTTCATTCAATAAAGTGAATAAAAATGACTCACCTCTGGTGTATTCTTGTGCCTTTTGGAGCTTATTACACCGTTTTCAATGTTCTAAGACGAAGTCAAGGCTGCACACTACGATTCCGACCGTTGTCAGCTCAGAGGCGGTTTGCGACTCGAAAATCCATCCCAGCAAAGATATTTTCACGTAGAGCTAAAGCCACATCATTTGCGAACCTCCGTGAATGTTTTATCGTCAAAAAACCCCACGCACTTGGCTGGAAATGAGCATTTTCTGCTTCGATTTCCACGATAGCTGATGAATTTAACTGCAACTGATGACCCGTGAAGACACAGAGCTTGGGTCCGAGGTCAAATTAACTCCACCCGATGAGGTACAGTCATTGCAACACTTACCCCATCCCCACAGCTGCTTCTCGTAACCATGGAGCTGTTACGGGTCTTCACGGGTCATCAGTTGCAGTTAAATTCATCAGCTATCGTGGAAATCGAAGCAGAAAATGCTCATTTCCAGCCAAGTGCGTGGGGTTTTTTGACGATGAAACATTCACGGAGGTTCGCAAATGATGTGGCTTTAGCTTTGCGTGAAAATATCTTGGCTGGGATGGATTTTCGAGTCGCAAACCGCCTCTGAGCTGACAACGGTCGGAATCGTAGTGTGCAGCCTTGACTTCGTCTTAGAACATTGAAAACACAGAATTCCCGAAACGGTGTAATAAGCTCCAAAAGGCACAAGAATACACCAGAGGTGAGTCATTTTTATTCACTTTATTGAATGAAAGGTAAATTGAGCATTTTTTACGCTTTATAATCGACGGTATTTGATTCCCATACAAAGTCTTATAACGCGTTTAAATTCTCAACGGCTGTCTGTAGTGACGCGAGCTTGGGCTGCCTATGGTTTAAATTAACACTTGCGAGATATTACATACCATTTCGTCAAAACATCCCAAATACTTTGACATCGCCAGTTAAATTCAAATGTCAGTTAAAGAGAGATTATCCATGTTTGGTTACCTTTTTCCATCTTTCAAGTTCAAGTTGTCTCTCGTTTGCTTCACGTTCAGGATACTGAACTGCTAGGCCCAAGTCACCGATCTTTGCTTCATAAAACACCTTCTTGACACCTAAACGTTCATACCGAGACAATTTGATCATTATATTGTCCGGTTTTATATCCCTATGGATGGTGTGTTTCTCATGAAGTTCCATTAGTCCTCGTGATGCCCCTTGTGCAAGGTGTTTCCTGTCTTTGTCACTCAGCCTTTGTTTTTCTTGCTCTAGCAGCTGCTGAAGATTGCCATCCATCAACTCGAGAAATATTTTGCTACTCTCTTGATCATATCCGTCACATCTAACTATGTTGGGATGGCAGAACATTTTCATCAACTTTGCCTCTCGCTGAAATTCTTCAAGTCGCTCAGGAGATGGATCAACTGGTTCCTTAACAGCTAAAGCCATTCTATGAACAATCCCAAAGCAACCTCTTCCCAAAAACTTATGTTTTTCAGTATGTGTTACAGTGTCATTTGCTGTTTGACTCAGAACTCTTGTTCGGATCACTGCTGCACTTTTAGCTACAGCCAGTTGCATTTGGAGATCATTATTGCTTTGCTCCAGACCCTGAAAAGCAAATTTAAACAATGGTTGCGTCAGTACTGCAAAGTGAGAGCAGCTATGAATTAACCATCTGAGGTCCTGATTTGGCAAGTGGTAAAAAGTACAACATACAGAGAGGACCTTACGATAACAGAAACCATATCACTTAAAAATAGTAAAGGAAGCAATCCAAAACCCAAGTGGAAAATGCAAGGCTACACTTAAAATTAAAAAATCTGATTCTTAAATGTCATCTGATATTAACATGTAACTGAGGGTCTGGTTATGAAACCATGGAAACTTCAAAACGCCATAAAGTATGGTGGCCTGCAGCCTTGTGGATTAGGGCCCTGGCATCCATGTAAGGATGCCCAGGTTTAGTTCGTAAACAGCCCACGTTTCATAAAGCACATCAACATTAAAACAATATTAACAAGGCTTCGGTGAAATTTCAGTGTCCTTTTGTGAGGAATTCCAAAACAAAACCACCTTTTGAAATTAAAAAATAAACCCTGAGTACAAAGAATAATGTATTATTAATACACCAAACAACGACCTGTTTTAAATTCCTGGATGGGGGAAGGGTACCATTTTTAAACAACTAAAGGGCAACACAACAGATTTGTTTCATACCCCATTCACACCGACAAAACATGTTTAGTTAACCTGGGTTAATAAATTAATGAAAATCAACCACAGAAAAAATGTAGGACTGGCTTTTACATACGATTCAAGTGAGTTTCAAAACATGTTCTGATGTGCGCTAAATTTGTAGTTGACAAAAACCATTATTCATGATATGAAAAGAAAACACTTTAACGATAGAGTATATGTTTGGTGTCAGTCATATTTCTCGGGTAGATGTCAGTTGGCCTGCATTGATGGTAAGAATTCGTCCTTGGCCGGTATTCACAATGGAGTACCAGAAGGATCTATTTTGGGTCCTCTTTTCGTTATCTTATTTATTAATTGTTACGTGCAGGAATAACCAAGAAATGTCCGCAAACAAGGCATAGAATGTGAAGGCTGGCTTTTTGTAAGAAAATTATTGAATACAAGAGAATACAAGTGCGATGACTTGACTGGGATATAATTCACATTTTTGACAATTTTCTTTCCTTGAAGAAAAAGGCTCTTATTGTTGACCCTCTCTTGATTTTCCATTATCACAAACCTTGCATGTGTCAGCGGGAGTTTTAAGAAATTAGGAAGAGTATGGAGTGGAATGAAACATGAAGAGGAAAAATGGACCTTCACCGGCGTTGTGGGAATTTGTTGAGAAAACTGATGACAAATAAACACACACCGATCTAACTTTATTATTTAGGGTCAGATTTTTTATGTATATCTTTTTATAAAATGATTAGGATAGTACGTACGCACACTCTTATTGGTCAATAGCTCTGTTTAGATGAGAGTATGTATACGCGGCTGTGACATCTCACGAATTTTTTGGTTATGTATTGTCAGACGCGCCTTTTGATTGGTTGGTTGGAAATGTGAGCATGTGTCAAGAAAATCTGTTTCAATCAAAAAGTGAAAAAACCAGCGTTTTCCTTCATTTGTTGAATTATCTTTGAGAAATATTTTATAAAAGCAATAGATTCTCCCAACCCCTCTCGTGTTTATATCAGGCTATGCAAACACGGAAAACGTTTTCTATTGCTTAAATATCTGTTGATTGATGTTTCTGTTTCGGGACGTACCACTTGGAGTGCGCAAGTATAGTCAGGTGAGAAAGCAAAGAGGCAATTAAGGCGCAGGAGTGCGATCACACATGATGTTTTAGGCGCACAACCAAAAATTTAGTCGCATGTGTGACCATTTGGTCGCTAACTTTGAGCCCTGTTAACACGTAGTGAATGATGTTCGTACAAAGAACAGCTGACGCAGAAAGAGACTAAGACCTTTCGGTCATTTAAAACATATCGCTGCTGGAAGGTCTGCACTGGCCATATCGTCACGTTGTCAACAGGCAGGATTAGAGTAGATATTTTATTCACATTTCAAGAATCCAGCATATTCAGGTTTTAGCTGCATTGCATTGAGTCATTTGCCATCTCATGGAACATGGGCTTTGAATCAGCAAACGAAATTAAGCGAGTCACACTGAAGCCCCAACATAGAACCCATCATTTGGTTGCTCCCATTGCAAATTATAAATTCGGATTTTTATCGAATTCTGTAAAACGCGAGGCTATTTCAAGTCTTTCACTATCGGAAATCTTCTCCTTCGCGGTTGTGTTCATTTGTAATTGTTGCAGTTGTTTTGTCACAAAGGGGTGTAGTACATGTACATTGCTTTTAGCCAATGAAATCAGTGCCTCGTAATTCTATTGTCCATTTTCCGCAAAGAAAACTAAATTCTACCCAGATTATAACTCGGATACCTTTCAGGTATTCAGAGTAAAAATGAAATTCAAAAATAAACCTAAGGTGCATGACTGTATACACCCAACAATGATCTGCTATCCTCGTTTCTTTTATGAAATCTTACATATTTAATAAAACTACACCTTTTAAATTCCTAGAGGGGGAGGATCACACATTTCAAACTACTAAAGGACAGCACCAAAATGCCCATTACTTGTGTTCTTCACATACCTTACTTTTCTTGTGCAATTCTTCCTCCCGCATAAATGACATGCCCAGTTGCTCCTGAGTGAACATAAATACATGTACATCTTGATTAATCGACAAAATCCTGGGCAAATCGCTAGGACTTACTCGACGCAAACATTTCAAAACAAAAATGATCTATTTGTTTCTTACTAAATAATCTGATTCATTAAAAATGTTTGAATAATTAATAAGAACTTGAATTAGCAATTTTTTTCCATCCTTCATCTATGGCAGCATTTGTCACTTTGATCATAATAATTTATTATGCCTCTTCACGTTAAACGTCTCACATCAAGTAATTCAAATTTAATGTCTAAGTCGCATATGGAGGCTGGGTGACAAGGAACGTGGGGGGGGGGGGG
>BLFP01001466.1:29539-42039 GCA_014634505.1 Montipora efflorescens
GGGGGGGGGGGGGGGGGGGGGGGGCACAAGAGCATGGTATTTCCCAAATACTACAGTCAATAGTTAGAATAATTGAATTAGGTGTGAAGTGAAGTGATGTGCACCATCTTCCCAACAACTTTTGACCAGGATTGTAAGTTCATATGACCATGATTGTTCTGCCATACTGCTAGGAATAGAACATTTTGTTCCAGGTATTTCCATATCATTTAACATGAATGCTACATTAAAATGCAAATACTAGTATCTTAACCCCCAGAGATTTGAATAGGCCACTTTCAAAAATGTCATAATACTTGTTTACCCTCCAAAATCTTGCATAAGCATTGTTTCCAGTTTCTCTTGCAATGGTCCCAAGAGAAAACAAAAACCTATGCAAAAGCCTATGCAAAACTGAGTACCCTATTATGGTATTTTTGAAAGTGGCCTATTGGAAGGAAGGAAGGAAGGTGGGCCAGAATTTTTGAATATTCCAACGCAAACTGTCTACATGACTTTTTGTGGGCGCACTACGATTTTGGACATTTTTCTGAACAGATTTCATAGATATTTTGGAAAAGTAGCGAAGAGTGGGTAGAAATTTCCAAACCACATTGAAGAACAAAAGATTTTTAATAAGCTGAGTGAGAGTCATTTTTGCCACAGTTTCCTTGAGAATTATACTTTAAGAAAATGCCCCCCCAAAATTTTCGGCAAAAAAAAAGGCGACTACATGTACGTAATGTAAGGTTTTGATCAGACCTGTCACTACTTTTAGAAATTTCAGACCAGGCAAAAAAAGCCACCTAGAAATTTCTACAGACCTGAAATTCCCCTAGAACATCAGAACAGATAAATGTTTTGTAGGGCAGCTGCAAACTCACAAAATGAGCTTTTATAGCATTGCGGAAACTACATGTATTTCAGGTAATTCTGACAACTATTAAGACACCTCGTAGTTGGATGTCCTTGAATATTGAGCTAGCGGATTTGATGTCTTAAAATGAAGAGCCTATTTATCAATGATGACTTGGGACACTCAGAGAAGCGCTCCTTCACAGGGGTTAAGATATAACATCTCTCTCAGTAAAAGTGCAAATTTTCTCCATTTCAACAACAGAATTTGTCACATGAACTTAGTTTAATGGCCTGCCTCTGAGTCTCCAGTAGCTCAGTGGTAGAGCATCCGAAATACACGTAGGTTCAACTTCTGCAAAGGAACACTTGAATTTTCTTTGAGTATCCTAGAGTCACCAATGATTGATAAATAAATCTTGTCATTTTGCTTACTGGGGCTAAGAAAAACATCTCTTTCAGCACAAAAATAAAACATATCCCTTTTGACTTGTCAAAATAGTTGTTTTTATAATCTGCTCAATTAAATCAAGGCTCGAAATTAACGAAAAAAACCAGTCGCAATTTTTAGTTGCAAAATCGTCGCGCTGCATTGTGTTGTCAGTCACAGGCTTAGCAAAACAAAATATGAACCTGCAATAGTTGTGTGTAAAGAAACCGCCGAAAATGGCAAATGAACAAAGGAATGAACGCAACATAGCAGCTAAATTACACTAAAATTAAACTAGCTTCAAATAGAAAGAAAATTCACAGCGACAAACAAAATAATTTTGTCATTTCTTTATTTATCTTTATCAAAAAAAGCAGCAAAGTAGCAACTGGCAGCCAACCCTTTGAGGTTATGTGGACGACATGAGGCTTAAGTTAAAAACTATATTATAGTATAATTATCTGAAGATTGAACTAATCAATAAGACAACTTTTTCTGTTAATTAATTAATTTAAAGTCTGTCTGATGATCACGTAAGCGTGAAACTCTGAGTCACAGAAAAACTTATGTCTTATTGATTAGTTCAATCTTAAAGGAGCACTGTCATGAGATGCGCATGCTCAAGGTTGTTTGCTCTCGAGCACACAGAAAATTCTAGCCACCATCATGGACTCATGCGTGAGTCATGTATATTCGCTGGAGTTTCTCCTTTGTCCACCATGGCCCTCCCCAGTGGATGTCATTTTGAATTGTTGATTCAACATGAAAAAAGTTAACCTAACACTTTTCAAGTTTTCACAAGACGCTAGCGCATGTGCTTCTGATGACAGTTTCCCTTTAAGATATACTATGCTCTAAGAACGCATTGAGCACTCTACTGCAAGGATAGACTATCCTCAAAATTTATAGTAATAATAATTATCATCGTCATTTTTCACTTCTTCGCGATACAACTAAATAGCTTGGTTAACTACAACTAACTGTTGGCCACCTGTCAGTCGATGTGAGCTGTTCTTCAATTTTACCAAACATTGGACTTTTGAAAATGGCTTTTAAGGATTAAAGGCAACCCTGACTTGCTACTTTCCATATCTATCAATACATATTGTTGCAAATTCAATAAAAAAGTGTATGATACCATGAGTCCAGAGTAGGAGAAAAATATTTTGTAGGTACATATGTATAAATTGTAATATTACAGTAATAATTGCTTTGTGGTACCCTGTCTCATTCATAGCCACTGCTGCACAAAATCCAATTCCTTTGAGGATTGCCCTAATCTTCTTCTCCTTCATTCACAAGTACAGGTAGTCTACATGTATGTGTCTTCATTTGTTATAAAATTATTGTAAAAACATGTGTAACCACTGAAACAGTAATTTTGCTTACCAGTGTCCATGTTACCAGTGTCTGTATTAACTCCACAGAGGTTCTTTGACGCTGTATTCCACCAATGTTACAGGCAACAAAGGCTTCTAACAAAGAAATTTAACTAATTGATCACACAAGTTTTCTAATCCCCCACTTTTTTAGGTTGGTGTTTTTACCAATGATGTATCCAGCGTGCGTCACTGTGTCCTGGGTCGCACTCATTTTCCTTTTGGATGCATAGAATATGGAACAATTTTTTTTTTCCAATTTTTTCAAAAAGGGGTCCAGAGGACCGCCAACTTTGAAAACCTGGATGCATCATTCTCTGTTTTACCGTAAACAGTTCACATGGGTTAACATGAAGATTAAAGGGTTACTTATGAAACTTAATTGCACATTTTCATGATCTAGTGCATCACGAAATTATGACCCTTCTCCCACTCTCTCAATTATTACAAGAGTTCCCATAGATTGTACTGTGTAACTATATCACTGGCCTAATAATTTTTATACCACTGATTCTGTATGAGAAAAGAGAAGATTCCCTAATTTTAATAAGCACCAACAGCCAATGAAAAGCATTCTCTACCTCACTCAGAGAAGTTGGCAACTTTTTCCTTAATCCTAAGCTTAAAATTCATTTTGACTAAAGATAGGGCTGTTTATATGAGAAAAACAATCTGCAGCCTATATGGATTACAAAAAAACGTGAACTGGGCCATTTATACAAGTGCAGCTTACATAAGACGCAAAATGCATACTTGTATACCGTATTTACCCGTGTATAGGTCGATCCCATGTATAAGTCGACCCCCCATTTTTGATGGCAAAAAACGGACTTTCTTAATTTCTTTGTCAAATGTTCATGGGACACTAATCTTGTATTCTTCGATTTCTGGAAATGTGGATACACAAAAAAATCAGGGCCTCAAGCGCTTAATAGTTTTGTTGTTCAGCAGCTGTTGTATATATGTGGGCATTTTGTCCTTGAGTTTCGAAAAAGTTCTCTGAAAATCGAACATGTAAACCTCAAACTCACCTGTTTCATTGTTCAAGGATAAAGGGCTTTAGAGGATAAGCACACTGCAACATCACAGAAGCAGGAGTCAATCTTTGAAAATAACTTGCGAACGATGCGAAAATGTGCAAGGTTTAATTGGTCCTTGACTTACAATTTCTCAAATGACAAACAAAACAAAACTCATAAACCAAAAGCATTTAAATCTGCCAGGTTTGTATAAAGAATAAAAAACAATCATTACCAACCAGCATTTTCACGCAAACATGAGGTATTGCGCCAGGTTACTACGCCGTTGAACGATCGTGTTTTATTCGAAGAAACAGAAATGCCTTATAGAGCTTTCCGCCTTTGGAAAACGAAAATTTCCAGTGTCTAGTTCATATAATTTGTGCTTGTGAGTATCTTCAACATTTAGAGTTGGACAAATCCTTTTTTATTTCAACTGGAATTGCTTACATTCGTTTTGAAGTTTTTTGTCATTCATTTTGAAGTCTTTTACAATGTACGTCGGCTTTTGTCCATTGCGTTCGTTATGCCCAAAGCAACATTATTATGTTAATTTTGAATAAATTACTTAGCTGGAACTTGGCTCAAAATCTTTGACCCGTGTATAAGTCGAGGGCGATTTTTGGAGCTTCTTTTGAGGCCATAAAAGGTCGACTTATACACGGGTAAATACGGTAGTTCACATTTTTGAGTGTTAAAATAGAATTTTCTTTGCTATGCTTCTGTTACAAAGAGGTATATTTTTTAGGTCACCCATCCAGATAAATGCCAGACAGGGCTTAACTTCAGTGAACGTTTGTATTTCAAAGCTGTTGGACGCTTAGAGTGCACACTTAAACTTGTAGTGTCAAGAAGTTGTGAGGGAACAGCATGTCAGCCTAGAAGCCAATGTTTTTCGATTCCATTTTATTTTCTTCAATCTTTCTGGGTTTAGTACTTTGCCAGTAACCACATGTCTTCTCAGGGGGCTATTTACCTAACACTTCTACCATGGCGCTACAATGATATACAATACCAAAACAATATTGTGTACTATAGAGGTTTTGCACAGCAGCCATGTTGCATGGCAGGAACATTTAGATTCTTTTTCCTACGGGAACAAATGTTCTTTCTTGTGCAAAACATTTTCATTGTTTCTGCCATGCAGCATGGCTGCCATGCAAAACCTCTATTAGAGCTACAGTATTATGCAAAGACAACTTGAATCTCCTGGAAAACAGTTGACAATATGAATGCGGAAAAGTATTATCTTAAAATAACACAAATAATAAAGGAAAAACCTGGCTTATATAAGATTTTCTTTTTTAATACATGTACAGTGTATGTGTAGTTTCAACAGCAGTCCCTGCGTTTTGTGCTTGAAGGATTTTTGAGTCAATTTATAATATTCGGCTGCCAGAGTGCTTGCAAACTCGTTTTCTCTCCTTTAATGTGAGATTCACCATTCGTAGTGAATACCAAGCAACAACTGGCAAAGGTTGACATTGATCATACAATATATTTTAATTGGAGACTGAAATTAGACCAAATCAATGAATTCACATGTAAATAACACTTTCAATGCTTTTTATTACTTGCTTGTACCATATCTTTCTAAGCGTCCACAGAGACGCTCAATTCATGCATCTGTCTCAAGTCGTGTTGACTATTATAGCAGTCTGCTCTATGGCCTACCAGCCTACCACCTTAATAAGCTACAGAGGGTCCAAAATGCTGCCTCTAGATGAAGTTTCCAGGAAGCTTAATACTGCCATGTTAGACCGTTGCTGTATAATCTGTGCTGGTTGCCAGTTAAGTTTCAGGTTGATTTGAAGATATTACTATTAACTTCAACGGTTATCAATGGCTTAGCTCCTTTTTGTCTCCGGGAACTTGTTGATCTTAAGAAAGGAGGCAAATGCATGTATAATCTACGCTCCAATTGTGATGGGCACCTACTACTGTAAATGCTGTGAAATTCAAGACTTTAAGTAATAGATAAAATATGAGCGGGAGACCTTTATGGGCAGTTAAAACGGCTCGCCTGCGGCTCGCCGTTTTATAGCCCATAAAGGTCGGACGCGAATATTTTATCTTACTTGTGAAATGAAACAATAGATTTTGATTGTTATGTTAATTACGTGGGCGTGGAGTTGTCCTATAGGAGTTTAGCATTGAATTTAGCAATCTATTTTGGTAGAGCTTTTGTGGTAGAAACATGGCTTGTTGGTTTCGCTCTCCAAAGAGTAAAGAAGAAGAGACCAGTCTAGTGTCGGAGCAACTCCGAAAGCAACACAATACAACACTAAATGGGGTAGAAAAGTCTTCGAGGAGTGGCAGCAGCGACGGCAAAATAAATGTGCAATTTGAGAAGTTGTTAGAATGGCCGGTCTCAAATGCGAAGATGTTGAAGATGTGACCGTTTCAGTAGAGCACATGTTGGCAAATAAGCTAAACTTTTGGTTGAGCAAATTCAGTTTGTTTGTGAAGTGGCCAAGCAAAATGGAGAGCGTTATCCGCCCAATTCGCTTTATTTGTTATTTTGTGCTATTAACTGTCATTTGCGTGAGACGGAAGGCGAGGATGCATTAAACTTTCTTGACAAGGCACTCAAGATTCAAGTAAATTGTTACCTAATAGTTGTGATTGAAATGTCAAACTTGTGATTGATTGATAAACTTTGTACAAATTTACAGGACTCGTTTTTATGAAAGTTGAGCATACTAATTAGGCGAGTTAGAAGTCTTAATGAAATCTTATTTTACTGCTAATTCAACTAATTAAAAATTCATCAACCCCAGCCTTTCCCTGCTATCTATTCAATCCCTCCCCGTGCTTTCAGACAGTTGAACTTTAACGGGATTTACAAACCAACACATGTGACCTGAATAGTGCGTTTCTGTTGGCTGTCATCCTGATGAATTATTAATGAATTTTACAACAATGTTAGGAGATCGCCCTTTTACTGTTGCTGCTCCTTAACTATGGAATTTATTGCCCTTTGCAATTAGGAGTAACCCATCAAGTACATCTTTTAGATAGACACTTGAGACATTTTTATTCCAGAAAGCTTTTAGGTAATTTATTATGCTTTTTAAACTTGTTAACTTTTTAGTAGGTTTTTGCAATTTTTACAGCTGTTAAGTTGCTTAAGTAATCAGTTTTATAATTTTTGAGCACTGATGAAAAAAGTTAATATTGATATTGGTGCTATATACTGTAAGTTTTATTATTATTAAACAAGTACGTGACCTCTTGACCTTGTTGTTTATAGTAAATGAAACAACAGCCGAGAAGTTCCGCATGATTTCACACTAGTTAGTCTTGAGCCCTGTTAAACTTAACAGGACACTTTGTGTCAGATGTCAAAATCAGGTGGGTATCTAATACATGTATCTTGCATATCTGGACATACAGTAAGTGCTGTAATCAGTCCTTAATGTTCTTTCATGTGGCATGTGCTATGGTTGTTATATGGTCAATTCCCCTGGCAAAGTTACACCTTGGGTTTCGGCATCCATCGCAAAGATTCAAGGTATTTTCTTGTTTCAGTGGGCCGTGCTTTTATGCCATACTACAGTAAATGTACATGTGTAGGGCATGAAATTTAGTTTACTCTGCTTCATTCTATCACAGATTTCTTTATCAAAAGTTGACATCGAACATGGTGAACTGCTACTGTATCAAAACATGGTGCTTCGAGAAGCTGGAAGACCACACAGAGCATTAGACCACTTGATGCAATATGGATCATTGATGCATGATAAACTTGTAGTGCGAGAAATTAGAGGTACAGTCATTTGAGTTATGCTGCACACAAACAGCTGTGCAGTGAAGAGAATTTTGAAACACATCTGCTTCAACCATGAGCTAAGTTTAGTTCACATAATTATACATACATTGTGTAACATACATACATAATTGACCAATTCCAATAGGGGTTTTTCAGGGCCAATGAACACAATCATGACAGAACAGAACATTCAACAACAACTGTTGGCTATTTACAGTTAGTGCAGCTGAGAAGTTGAACCAGGGACTTCCCGGAACAAATTCAACCAGTGGCCAGAATGTGTCCAGTGCTTGACGTTGCAAGCAATGTGACCGGATTTTATTCACTGGCGACTGACTTTTCACACTTGCAATGTAGTCGCCAGCCTGACCGCTAAGATATTTTTATTGCATTATTATTTCCATAAGGTCGCAATAGTAGCAAGAATGATAAATACTGTAGGAAACAGACAACTTTTTTGAAAGACATGTTTTGGCATGCTTATGCCATCATCAGTTTAATGAGTTCCTTAGTGTGAACAGTTATAAAGTATACGGGTAGATGAAAAAATTATTACAACATGACGTAATACAAAAGCGGGTACTCATTACAGCGTGACACCAAACATCAAGGCGTAAACTAAAACGTGAGAAAAGTGTTGTAATGCTGCAATTGTTTGTTAAGTTCAGGTTTGATCTTATTTATATAAAAAGCTTCTTTAAGTTTTAAATCAATTGAGTTGCTGGCAGAATCCAGAATACTAAAGCACGAAGGAGAGTATTTGTTCTTACATAAAGGGGATGTGTTGACCATCCCCTTTGTCCCCATTCCCCTTGTCAACCATTCGAATCACCCTCTACTCTATAGGCGTTATGTTGACGACACCTTCTGTGTCTTTCACAACGAACAGGATGCTATGTCATTTTTTGATTACATCAATTCACGGCACCCCAACATCAAATTCACTTTTGAGAAGGAGAATGATGGTAAACTCTCCTTTCTTGACATACTTGTTGACAACTCTTCGCGTGATTGTGTTTTTTCAGTTTTTCTTAAAAAGAACGTATGCTGGTCTCTTAACTAATTTCTTTAGTGATGACATGGTATATGAAATGAATCATATATGATTGATTCATTCCTCAGGGGACCATTAGAACCCACAAATGACCAGCTCCCAACGTCAGTGGCTTCGTAGCTCAGTTGGTTAAAGCGTCACACCGGAATTGCGAGGTCACAGGTTCAAACCCCGTTGAAGTCCTGAATTTTTCAGGCTTCTCTACGCAATTGTAAAAATTGTGTTCATAACTGCGAAGATCATAGCTTCACTTAATTTCTTTAGTTTTACTCCATCATGCTATAAAATTGGCCTTATCAGAACTGTTATCGAACGTGTCTATAAAATCAACAACACTTCCTCCGGCCTTCAAAACGATGTTAATAAACTTTCTGACACTTTGAAATGTACCGGTAATTCATTTCCCTTGCACATTATTGACAGAACTTTCAAGCAGTATCTTGACCGGTCTTTTTCTCAAAAAAGCCGGAACACTAATGATGATAATGATACATGTTATTTTAAACTCCCTTTTGTCGGCCATTATTCCAAAATAGCGAAACTTAACATCCGACAACTTACCAAGCGCTTTTGCAAATCTGACCTACAGTGTAACTATCAAATTAGTTTTCACTTCGTTTAAAATTAAAAACATGTTTAGTGTTAAAGATCTTACTCCTGTTGCTCTAAAATCCATGGTAGTTTACCAATTTTCTTGTGCGGGTTGTAATTCCTGTTATATTAGTGAAACTAGTGACCACTTTTCTACCAGGATAAAGGAACACACGGAAAGCAATACAAACTCGCATATTTTTAAGCATTTCAACACATCCCCTTTATGTAAGAACAAATACTCCCCTTCGTGCTTTAGTATTGTGGATTCTGCCAGCAACTTGATTGATTTAAAACTCGAAGAAGCTTTTTATATCAATAAGATCAAACCTGAACTTAAAAAACAATTGCAGCATTACAACACTTTTCTCACGTTTTAGTTTACACCTTGATGTTTAGTGTCACGCTGTAATTAGTCCCCGCTTTTGTATTACGTCATGTTGTAATAATTTTTTCATCTACCCGTAGACTTTATATCTGTTCACACTTAGGAACTCGTTAAACTGATGATGGCGTAAGCATGCTGAAACATGTCTTTCAAAAAAGTTGTCTGTTTCCTACTGCATTATTATTATTTAATTTTGTTATTCATCAAATGAGTACAATGAATGGACAAGGCACATTAATTTACTTCACGCCTTAACGCATGTAGGCTTTGGAAATGGTGTTTATTTATCCTCTTGTTATCTTTATCTGTCGTTAACTTCATTTTAAGCATGCATTCCTTGCTTCCATCATCATCTGTGGTAGTCTTGAAGACTTTTGACGTCAATCTGTGAGGTGTATTGTGACTTTGCTTGAATCTTCCTTCTGTGGCTTCGCTTCCTTTGCCCTGGGATCATCTGTTGCTCTTTCACACAAGAAAGCAAGTGACTCCATGCTCACATATGCTGCTTTTCTATGGAGAATTGCTATAAATTGATTTGAAGGAACTCTCTTACGGTATTTGTTGCTGTTTTTTTTTTGGTGTGGAATCATCGTGGATCACCTTACTGTGTAGCATGATATTTTTGTGGGACTTTTATTTTGCGGATTAAACCGCAAAAATTATACCCCACAAATAAAACTTCTACACGGTATTCAAGTTTTGTGGGCAAACAAACATTCACACATAAGCAGGGTGATATAAATTATTGGCAAAAAATCTTCATTGATTCCTGTGAGAATATTTTCCAAATGGGCATGGCAGGCAGGATGATGAGAGCTGTCAATCTATCACTAGAGTTCCAAAATGCAATACGAAACCATTACAGTCTCTCTCTTCGCTCTAACAAACGCCCGTGGTATTTCCAACTCGCAGTTTCAGCCATTTTGAAGTGTTCGTTCATTTCAATGATTTAGAGCAAAAGAGAGACTGCTCGCAGTCTACATGTACTACTGATAAATAATTATTCTTAGACTAGCCACCCATGTTTCATCTTTCAAGCATTTTGAAATACACGGAGATCTTTCTTGCTACATGCAGTAACGAAGCAGAATTGTACCTAGGAACTGTAGGGATTGAAAAGAACTGTTTCAATCTTTTTTTTTACAAAGTGAATATTATTTTAGAGAAGTGTGAGCACAACTAGCCTCAGTCTTCTGGCGAGTTAAAGACTACTGTGTTTGATGTCCAGTTTGATGCACAGGTTCATGTTGTTTTTTGCCAAGTAAAACTTAGATATTCCTCTTTCTTTTGGTTTGAAAAAACATTCTAACCATTGAGGAAATATAAACAAGTATTTTCCAAACAAGTCATAGTGGTGATTTCTGTGTGCCAATTTCGAATTTTTGTGTGTGAATCCCACGAGAGAGCAGCCTGGTGAGAACACTGCTCGTGTTTACTCGGTATTAATATTGGTTTCCAGCTTACGTATGCACTGCAGCCCTTTTATCAATCATTGATGGCTGTAATTCTCAGAAATAATGAGTAAGAAATGAAATTGTTGTTCATAATGAATCATGTTAATAATTTGAAAAAAGAAACTTAATGTACCACTGTCAATGCACCAATATCGAAAATTTAAACAAGCGAATAAAAAACTTAATAACGGATGTTTCAACATCATTGTGACACCATTCTCAAGGCCCAGTGAATAAATTAATGTAGAGATTTAGTGTTCTTCAGCATCAGCATAAGAATAAGTTTTTCAAGTGAATGTCTTTGCGAAATTGAGTCCGTTTGCACGTTCAGTGAAGGGTTTGCGAATTAAAAGCATTTCCAAGGATCAAGAGTATATTTAAAATGTGGATATCATATTACAATATCTGGGACAATCGACTCGGTCACAATCGAATTCCTTAGCAATGTTATGATTGATGTACATAAACTTTTTACTTTGCAAGTAAAATACTTGAGCTGGCAGCTAAATCTGAAAGCTTAGGGGCCAGCTGGCCCCTTGAAAGTCAAGCACTGGTGTCCCTAACCCAGTATCCCCAAATCTCAAGGTAAGTCCCCTAACCACTGGGCCACACTGCCTCCTACGATACAGTACAGTGTATGTGTCTTAAAAAAAAACAAAACAGTACAGTACATGTTTGTACTGTATGTACATTCAGATTGTGAGAAAAATGATAAGCAAAGCAGCTGGCACTAATGGAGGCTAAAATTTGGCTACCACAAAACATGTGACAACATTCAAGTTTGCTGGTCAGGGAAACTAAGGGTGTGTTCAATTGATCCTACATGTATTCTGACATAAGAATACATGGAATGATGATTTAAAACAGTACGTCTGGTGTTTTGAAGCAACAATGATAGAAAAGATACATGTATTTTTAAAATGACATTGAGAAGGTGTTTGACAATTTTAACATGAATCTCCATAAAAACGGAGGCTTTGTAACTTCTATTCCTTGAAGTCCTATTCCGGAATATGGTCAATCAAACACACCCCAAATTATCTTTTTTTCAGGGGTAATCCTTAGTGAGCAAAAACGAAGCAAATTTGACCAAGGTTTGGCCTACTGGGGTACAGACTCTACTGTGGCAACTTTGGAGCCAGGTTTAATTTTTTCCCAGTAAAGTACTCTATTTTTACCTTCAAGTTGGTTGTGATTCTGTGTTTTGCAGGATCATTGCACCTTGAACTAAAAAACTTGAGAGAAGCAGAGAAGGTTTTCAGAGAGTTGCTGAGGAGAAATCCAGAAAACAACTGGTATTACCATGAACTGGAGAGGTCTTTAGAACTCAGTGAGTTATGAAAAAAAGAATGCTGTCATGAAGATACATGAATCAAGTTAACAACAAAATAGTGGTATTGGTCTGTAAGGTCTGTTGGTCGATCAACTAAGAGTGGTCAGCTGTGTTTGACTCATGCGTATGCTCAGCTCATTCACAGTCTTTTAAGGTAGTTCCCTTGAAAATGGCGTACCATCCAGATTTTTGTCAAACTTGACACAATTGAATTATTCATACACAGGACAAATGGATGGCAAAGGG
>BLFP01001466.1:44539-47039 GCA_014634505.1 Montipora efflorescens
AACTAACACTTCAGAAGACACATCCTGTTGCTTTAATTTTATAGATTTCAAAATCTTGATCTTTTTCTTCAGGGATCGCGTTAACACAGAAATCGTGCATTTTTACACAAATAAAATCCAAAAAATGCATCATCGAAATTTTAATGTGTGCCAGGACTCAAGGCACTGACTTAAATAACTCACACAACTTGCTTTGATTTGTCAGTATATTCTGTTGTTTGTAAAACTGTTGGAGCGATCTGTGATCATAATTGAAGTTCTAAGAAATAGGGTTTAAAGCATCTAAAAAGGTTAAAACTAAATTTTCGACCGCCTTCTGCGGTCTTCTTCAGAGGAATGTACTCTGCAAGTCACTGAATGCAAATATATAGCAAAAGACGTCACTGTTCGTTGCTCCTAAGGGAGGAAACCAGTGATGCGTAAACCCTTGGAAAGGGTGCTCTTTCATTAACAGAGTTCTTGTCCAGGAATGAATGTAACGGCTCTTGAAAAAGCCTTTGTCGGCCGGTCCTATGCATATGCGTCAATATTAATTCCAAGTTGGTTACTCTCTTTTTCTCATAATTTAAACATACTCTTTTTCTCGCAGAGGGTCACCAAGATTTTGGGACCCCCAAAAAATGCTTGGGACCCCAATTTGGCCGAACATGCGGGTCCCAGGACCCAGATTGAAAAATCCTAGTGCCATCCCTGTTCTTTGAAAACTGTAGAAAGCCACCTTAATGTTAGTTGCTTTTGCAATTTTCCTTGCCACGTTGCCAGTCCACAGAATGACTGAACAATCACTGTATTTAAAAGGTTTCGATTGCAACAAAAAACATAGCTGCCATATTGAATTCAAAACGTTTTAGCCCAGACCACTTGCAGATGTCATTTTCCAAGGGGCCCAAGCTACATAGTGTTTGGCAATGTACTTCTGTGTTATGGTTGAAAATAGCACAGCAACGGCTGTTCACAATTCTTTTGAGAGCCCTGTATGTGTAGTATGAGATTGCTGTGCAAAACAAGGGAGTCACCTTAAATGCGTGAGGATTCAGCAGACAGGTGCCTGGACGCCCGACTTGAGGGCTCATGGATGGGTTGCGGGGATTGCAAGCCATGGGAGCGTTACTTGGTTGAGGGGCTGGCTGGCTGTCCTCCAGTGGAAGCTGCTGGTCGTACATGTAATGCCATGCACCCAATCTCCATGTAGGGATGCAGTTTTTAACACTTTTTGAAACTGAAATTGAAAAAAATGATCATCTTGACATTAATTTTTTGTTTTTTATCGTGTTTAGCCTATCTTCCTTTTAACAATACATATATTGTATCATGACAAACTTGGGTTATTCATTCGTTCTCAAAGATGATATTTTTTGACTTTCTCCCAAGTTTCCAGAATAATTGATAATTGTTTTTCATTTCAGCCAACCCTGTTGACCGTTACAACCTGTATATGCAGTATGCTGAGATGTATCCAAGAGCTCAAGCTCCTAAGAGAATACCACTTTCATTCACAACTGGTGTGTTTTCATCTTTATAAGCACTACATGTACATGTACAGTAATTGCTGAGAATTCCTATTTCAATACCCTTGATTCACGGGGGGCTATTATTGGCCTATGGAACATGGACGTACCATGTATGTATTTACCTGTGTATAAGTTAACAGTTTGTGGTCTGAAAGTCACCTATTGTAGAATAATCTTCCTTGGCATTACATAATGGACCTGGGTCAAAGTCTAGAGTCAACCGGCTGTGGGATACATGTTACTGCAACATTACAATGTACAGGTGTATAGTGATAATTTATGCGTAACAATACAGGAAATAAGCCAATGAAGTCAGTTCTGTAACGTTTTCCTCCAAGCACAACCAGTCTTAATGGCGGCAGCAAAGCATAGAGGTGAATTGTTTACAAGGACCTTTTATGACCACTTTAAATTATTGTTGGTTAAGCTCAGAATTCTACTCTTGCAAATCAGTTGTGATCACAATGTTCCATTGATTTCACTTAGTAACTTGGCATGATGCCATGTTGTTACCAGACTCAATCAATTTTCTGGCTTGGATGCTATATGTTTAGGATTAAGTACTGATCACTCAAGGATTGTACTGTTATGAGAAAGTTGGTTAGCTTCTTCCTTGCGTTTGCATTTGTCCTATTTGTCTAGAAATTTATGTGTAATAAAAAAGGTCAGTATCAATCCTAGAAGGTGTGATTTGATTAGGACTGAAGAGCTCTGTTTGAATTTGTCAAAAAAGCCCTCTTGATGTGATTGTGTACATGTATGACTGTGCATATGCAGTATGATAGTAGCTACAATCATATTCAAAAGTTGTTGGGAAGGTTGCAGGCATCAGTTCACTTCACACCTAATTCGATTATTCTCACCATTGGCTGAAATATTTGGGAAATACCATGCTCTTGTGGCCCCCCATCCCCCATATTCAATGTTGGAAATCTCCAGGTAAGAAAAGTCACCATTTTTTTCCTTGGAAAATCCAACATTGAAAAGGG
>BLFP01001466.1:52039-72039 GCA_014634505.1 Montipora efflorescens
TGCGAAAAGAGAGTCACACATAAATAAAAATAGAAACTGAAATTCTGATAAACATAGTTTATTTTCCCAAGGAAAACAGAATCATATACATTTGATACCCGATGGAAACAGATTGCCTCAACAGTCAAAGAATTCCGCGTTTCAGGGGCCCAGAAAATGGTGACTGAAGTAATGTGGGCGCGCAATGTAAAGTGGGTGGGTCAGATTCTTTGAGCCGTGAGATATAAGTTTGGCGGGCCTTAAGCGATCATTTGCGCCGTTCAGTTTAGGTGACTAATATTTTGCCTCTGACGAACGTGAAAAATCTGCAGGAAGATAAAACTCATAGAATAGGCATGAAGAGACGCGTGAAAAATTAATCACGCGAAAATTGTCTCGAAAGTTTCTCGAAAGCCCTCGAATGTCTGGAAACTCGACTCGAGCCTCATCCGCGAAGTTTTCGAGGATTGAGAATCGAGTTCGAGGGACAGTCAACTTACTTTTGCACGGTACTTTAAATAGCTTAAGTTAGTTAAGCACTACATATTAGACAAGGGGTAAAAGTAAAGTAAAGCAACCATGTTTAACGTCGATAACTCGCAACAGTAATTCAGCTGACAAACCTGAGGTCAATGGTGCGCTCTTGTTACTCCCTCCTCTCCATCAGTGCTCCGTTTTACGGGTATTAAAAGCTACTTGAGTGACACGGAAAGGAAAGAAGTCAAAACAAGGATGTGAGATCCGGGGATCGAAGCCAGGATCTCTTGCACGAAGACCGCGCACTAACCGACTCTGCCATCCTTGCTCCTCTAAGGGGTTAATGTAGCATAAGCCTTAATTCAGTTTCCTTTCTCAGGAAGGAATTGGTGCTGCAGAGAACCTAAATGAGATGCAATGTATGTGGTTCCAAACAGAGAGCGGTTATGCTTATCAGAGGCTCGGCAAACTGGGAGATGCTTTGAAGAAAGCTCACGAGATTGAGAGACATTTTGATGAGATAACGGAGGATCAGTTTGATTTTCATACCTACTGCATGAGAAAGATGACATTGCGGGCTTACGTCAGGTAACTCATAAAGATTACAATACCTGCAATATTAATCAATTCAGCATTCTAATAAAATGAATGTACACTTACTGTATGTGCCAGGATGAAGACCATTTGCGGGCAAAACGAAACGTTAAAAATTCAGACAACTTTTGCTGGAAAATTAAACAACCTGAACAATTGCCTATTATTATATTATTTTTAGTGTTTTGTCCAGTGATGTGCACATGTATATTTCATGTTTAATTTAATGGTGGCCATGTTAGACGCGGAAGTAGACAAAGTTATTATTTTTCCTTAGATGAACAGGAGGTTTTTCTTTCCATAGCCAGCATGCAGAGAGAACCCAGCGCTGTTAAGTTGGAGGTTATACTCCCAGATGATCTGGTGACGTAATTTGAAGGACTGGGAATAAAAAATTTAATGCCGTATCCCACAACCGCGCGCGGCCTTAGGTGTTGTTTCCAAACTCCCTGCAGTATTTCCATTGCTAAAACTCAGCAGATCCTTCCGTGTCTACCACATTTTCTGTTACTGAATGAACACTCAAGTAGAGCCGACGAGATCTAACCTCGCTTCTGCCGTGTTGAATTCGAAAATAAGGCCCCGCGCGGTTGTGCGATACGGCGTTAAAATTTTTCTCCCCTCCTGCGAGTTACGTCACCAGATCACCTGGTCATGAATCTTCCTTCTGTTATAGGCTACTTCGACTTGAAGATGTTCTTCGAAGTCATAGATTTTACTTCAAGGCAGCCAAATTGGCTATAGAGGTAGAGATGTATGGTATGAACTGACTGTAAGAGTAGTGTTATCCTACATAACATTGTTTTGTGACAAGTCACCGTTTTTTATTAAAATGTTTAAGTGTTCATGTTGTTAGAAAAAGTGAGAATCTAAAGAAAAGAGGGAACTTTGCCTGGCAATTGCAAATATTTTTACCTGAGCCAGTGACTGTTTATAATGATTGCTTAGTTCATCAACAAGAGACCAGTTTGGGAGTGTTGTATTCAAGATGAGTGGAGTCATGAGTTGGGCGAAGGAGGTTTCCATAGCAACCCGGCAAGTGACCACTGTCACACTGAAGCAACGAGTGAAATATAAACGTGTAAAATACTTACAGAAAAAGTGGGGGAAGAGAGAGAAAAGCAGGCGAAAATAACCGAGCTGTTGGCCATTGAGCCAGCCAATGCAAATCTGGTGACAAACAACACCTGTGAAAACTCCAGAGCCTTGCCTCAGCCATTTAAAAGGATACTGTATGGCATGTCTGCAACATTGAACGTCATCGTAATGTGTGCTTTATAGTGCATTTTTATGTTGCAGTGTTACACCCGGCTTCACGATAAACCATTAACAGCAAGCAGTGAAGACACTGAAGCTGGCACCAGTGAGTTGTCAGTGAAAGAGCTGAGAAAGTTGCGCAATAAGGAAAGAAAACGGGAGAAGAAAGCTCAAGAGAACAAAAAAGGTATAAATTATCTTTTTCTTTGGTTTTAAGTAAGGTAATTTTATTCTCAGGGGCCTAAGGCTTTATGCACAATTGCTCAATTCGTCTAACTCAATGTTGTACCCAATTCGAATCCTTTGGGAATAAAACGTTTTGTTCCTAGTATTTCCATATCAGTTAAACGTAAATGCTACATTATCGTACAAATTCAATACGCGCAGAATATTAACCCCAAGAAATATTAATTGAGTACAACATGAGTTGCCGAATTGGTCTATTAGCAGATCGTTGTAGTGGCAGTGGACTGGTTTGTTAGTGCTTCTTAAAAAACGGAGAAATGTTCCATCAACAGAGATTCCTATAATATGTTGCATTCCAAGGAACCATTTTGTGCACTGAAGAAATTGTTGTCTGTTACTTGCAAGGATGAAGACAATGATTATGTATTGAAGTGTCCAGCCAGCTGGGGTTTTCTTCTTTTTTTTTTTAAACATGGTTCTTGTAAAACTTTTGAATGTAAAACAGTGATTTTCATTGTTGCAGATGTGATTGTTTTGGCAGAAACATCCACTTCTTCAGTACATGAGATACAATATAATCAGATTTTCATCAATCTTATGTACTGTACATGTACAGTGTAACACTTGCACTGAGGAATGAAGAACGTGTCTGCAACATTCAAAATCATTGTTTTATATTTTAAAAGTTATGTCTCTCCTACTCACTAGACCTTTTGGTAAAACGTTTCCCACAAACAGTGGAAAAACAGCCTAGAATTCTGGCCTCGGTTGTTCAAAAGGGGCATAACGCTATCCACCGGATAAATCACTATCAAGCGAATAAACTCTAGGAAAACCAATTTAGTTATCCAGCTGATAGCGCTATCCACGCTTCGAACAACTGGGACCAGCATGGAAGTTAATTATTTTCATGTTTTCTCCTTGAATTGGTTCTATTTGGAATGTTAACAATTTTGTAAAGAACACTGTGGAACTTATGAGTTAATTTAGTAATGATGAAATGGCATCTTTTAAGTTCAGACATCAAAATTTTATAGAAGTATTTTAATCGTTTTTTAAATTGAATGCAGACATGAAAGACAACAAGGAAAGTGGCAAGAAAGGAGATTCACTAAAGGATCCACAACTGGAACCAGATTCATTGTGTAGGGTATGTAATGTTCTCTTGGCAGACACATCATGCTAGTATACATGTACTACTTGTGTCTTGCGAGGTATTGCTGTAAAACGAATGTTACCCATTTTTTTGTCCATTGTCTTTTCAGGTTTCCAATCCTTTGGATCAAGCTCTGAAGTTTCTCCGTCCATTACAAAACCTGGCGTCAGGGAGAATCGAAACTCACCTTTTGGCTTATGAACTCTTTATTCGCAAAAGTATGTACCCATTTTTGTGAGTGTTAGTGTTTTAATTCAATCCGCCCTTGATCATAGTTGTGTTGTCTTCTGTACAATGTATAAAGTTCAAGTTGTTTTGAGTATCTTGTCGGTGCAATATTTTACATGGAATGCATGCCATGTATCCTTTAAAGTTAATTGGTTAAATAATGAGATGAGACTGGTGCTTGGAGACCGGATTTTGGGATCATAAACAAGAGAGAGAAGCGGTCATACCATAGATTCGAATTCCAAAGTTTGGGGGGGAGGGGGGGGGGTAGGGTGAGAGAAAAGAAAGATAAGAAGGTTGTAAACTACAAAGATCCTGCATGTGCATTTTGAAGGTTGGGTAAACGGTCAAAAGTGGGAGTCGAGTCATTCGGCACAATACCATTGAGATACAGAAACGACCAGTTCATGTAGATGATACGAGTGTGGACAATTTTGTCGAACTTATCCAGAAATGCGCATTGTTAGGATTGGAAAAGATCCCAAGAAAGGTATCAAATAACCCTAACCTGGTTCTTATGTAAAGGGGGTCTAAAATGAAATTTTTAGCCTAACAGGTTCTTAAATTCAAGGTTCTTATATGCGGTTGTTTACTGTATTTGCAAAGAAAAGAGGTTGTGAAGCCATTAACCTTTATGACGTCAGCAACATAACGTTGTATCGTGGTTGTTCCCCCCGGCACTCCTAGTACTACTGTCGTGGGAAAAATTAAAGTTTCAGTTAACTGGACCCTTGCAGTGTGAACTTAAATGTACATTCTATATATTTTCTGCCGTTAGGGAAACTTTTACTGATGCTTCAATCTGTAAAGCGAGCTCATGCCATCAATCGAAATCACCCCAAGCTACACGAACATATTGTCAAGCTTGCTGTCAAAGGTAGTCGAGACTGCTGTATTTTACTTTTGCTTTATAATGGTTTATGTTTTAACTTAAAGCCATTTTCTTCTGGCCATTTAGTTGGTAGATACCTTTTACTAGGTAACAAATATGTATGCGACTTGTAGTTTTTGTTTATGTGCACGTGCAAACTTAATGGGCGTGCTCAATGAAAAAATTCGTACCTATACAGTCAGTGACTCACCTACATTTATTCAGTTGACCAGCCAGACTGCAAGGTTGTCCTTTCATGCGTCAGTCTGCCAATCATTAGATTATTTGTTTACTTCTTTGTTTGTTATCGACTCTGTAGTGTCAGAATCAACAGACGTAAAAGAACCAGTGACAGTTGTAATTGAACGCGAACTCAAAACACTGCTTGCTGGCAAAGACCTAACCCAGTTTAACTCCGATTTCTTGGAGCAAAATTCTCAGTCGTTGCTTCACAGACTTTCAGGTAAGAGGTGATAACGTAACAAAAAAGAGCCAACCTCCACCCCTACTTACATATAACGTAGCTCAGGAAAAAATAGTGCTTGCTATCAAAATTAAAAAAAAATTGTCTGTAGTTGGAAAATTGAATTCTAGGATGGCTCATCTTTATTCTCGAATTTTCCCGGGCACCGCCAACTTTAGCGGTTGTGACATGTTATGGTTGCGAAATTGAATTGACAAAAACAGTTTTTGTTTTGTAACAATATGACGACCGTAATCGTAACACGACACAGCTGTTCAGAGGAGCCCCCGAAGTGGAGACCTCTTGAAGGGAGCTTTCACAGAGAATTAAAAGAAAAATTGAATGAGTGAAACCGATGGATTTGCTCGCTTCGCACGAAGGACTTGCATTTGACTACATTTTGTTGCCATTCTTCGCTCAGCTAATTTGGCGAAATTTGGGTTTTGCGGAGAGAGTGGGCACTTTCCATCATTTAAGAGTTTCCATTTCTGCTCTGCATTTAATTGGGTTCATTTCAGTGCAGTTGATGAATAGCAAGTTAAGTACATAACGTACTTTTGGAAAAATAATTCCATTAAATGGAAAGTGGTTAACTCTGGTCTTATGAGGTTGCTGCAGTGGTCGTGTTCTGCCATGCGTAAGCTCCATAATAGCATGCTTTTGTCAAATTCACGTCATGTTACTTCCAATTTCTGCTGGTTACTTGGTGACGTATTTGTTTCGTCAAAACGGAGGGTGGTACATAGACCACTTTCAGTAAATGGCGACCTCCTTTACATTGTCTTATATTTATGGTAATTACACCTACTGCTCTCATTTTGAAACAAGTATTTTTTTTGCTCGTCGTAGCGAGGCCAGAAAGGCTTATTAGCATTAAAACAGAAGAGTATCTTAGTTAGCCACCATTATGAAAGAGGTCAATAATGTTTCCACAATAATTGTCTAAAATCAACTCGTCGTTGGTCACTACTGAGAACTTTTCCGGTCTCTCGTCATGCGGATGATTTGTCCATCAACCGTAGTCGCAAACACAGCACTCTCATAATTTGTGCAATAACAAATTCCCTAATGGCATTGTGTTGATATGTCAGGAGATGTTTCTGTCGTTGTTTTTCTTGATCCCCCGTCCCCCGTCTCTTTGCCGCTGTTTAATGATCGCCATCTTGGATAATCAGTTGTGCGTGAATGAATTCGAACAAAAGTAGAGCGTGAAGCGGCCCCTTTTCTGGTGCGTCTTCGTGTTTAAGTCGTCACCGATAAAGAAATAACATTTGCACGTTTTCTTTTCAATCCAAACACACATTCCAATTGACGAAAGTTAATGTATATGAAATCCACATACATTTGTACTACGGAGAGATGAATCAAGTTAAGATGCTTATGATTGTAGTTATTAACGTTACTTGAGCAATAATGAAAGGAAAGCCAGAAAAATTCAATTCAATTGAACTGCGGAGAGATGAATGAAGTTACTTGAGAAGTAAGGAGGGGAAAGCAAAAATTTTTTTTAGGCTTTGCTTTCGTTACTGCTCAAGTAACGTCAATAACTGCTACGATTAGCATCTTGACTTGCCACATTCCATTGCCGGCTTGTTTAACCGCTTACGTTCTTGTTAGCCTTTTAGACGTGGCTGTAAACTTAACAGAGGTGATTTTTGTCAACAGGGTGCAGGATGTTGTGTCTGCTAGATCCAACGAAGATAGATGATGCGCTGGCGCTGGTCACTGATCTGTCGGATAATCTTGAAGACAGGACACTAGAGGTGAGACTATCACTGCAGTTATTTGCACCGGATCTTTGCTCCTGTTCGAAGAATAAATAACCTAAAGTAAGGTATTTTGTTTTACGGGTTCACATAACAATGTTCTCTCCGCCATGTGTTCGACTTCGCCTTGTTTCCACACTTGGATACACTGCTCATACTATCTTTTTGTTGTTGTTTGAAAAAAAAAAACGTATGTCCAGGAATACCTGTAATAAGATGGATGTTCTAGTAAAAAGGATTGTGAAGAAGCGTACAATTGAAGTCCCAGATTCGCCCTGAAAGTATTTTTGGCTATTTACTTTTGTTTTTAGGCGCTGTTGTTTCAAAAACCGTGATCTGATGGGCTTTACGTTGATGTCTTGGGTAGTCTCGTGTATGAAACCAAATTGCAGTTCTTTTTCACCGATAGTGGGCGTTAATTAAAGCTATACCGTCAACTGATTATTTACAGCAACAAAGTAAGATGGATTGTTCGAGTTTGATATGAAATGCTATGCAGGGAAAACCACCAAGGTGCTTTCTCAAAAGTTTTCTCGAGAAAACAGCAATGTCCAACGGAGGAAGCATGACCAGAATATTTTCTTTTTTTCCACCGTACTCACAGTAAAGCGAAGCGGAGTGAGGTGCGGGGATTCCGTTTTTAAAGAACGAGTGGATGATGTAATGTGCCTCTTTGTTTTTTAATAACGTGCAAATGAGATGGAAGATCGTTGTCTGCAATCCCCCATCTTAAAGGCGAAACGCTAAGGTTCTTGTGTAAGTGCATTTTATCAGCGTTATCGTAAATGAAGACCAAAATGCTACTCCGTTTTTTTTTTTTCCATACAGAACTGCACTTTGATTTACAATACTCTGTTGGAAGGTGCCTTTGGAGAATGCAGTGATTTAACAAGGGAATATTTTCTCAAATGCCGAACTTTGTTTCCCCTGGCCTCTGTCTTTGCGAAGGATGATGGAGCCACTGGGAGCATGAATGGTGTGGACGCGGCTCAAATTGGTTTGAGTGAACCGCTTTGTGATGGGGACGTGTGATCGAGCATTAAAGCAGGAGGCATCGATTTTATGGGATTGCGCCGAATTACATTTTTACTTCCTGGAGAATTTGAGAGCGGGAACACGAAGCAAGGAAACACACGTGTTCCTTAAAATTTTGCGCAAAATGTTTAGCGATTTTTATCATTTGGAATGATTGCTCAAGTCTTCCCTGTCATATGGAAAAGTGAGGCAACCTTTCCCTACGATTCTCCACAGTAGCCTTTGCATGTATGACCGAATAATTGACGCAAACAATTTAAGTATATATCTGAAATACAAGTCGTATTTGAAACTCATCCTAGATTTTCAACGCAAAGCACTCGGTGAACATCAAGAGAATTCTTTAGCTTCAGGCTACAGACGCCTTTCAAGCGAATCAAAATTAATGGTATTTTGAAATAAATTATGATTCAAGAGACCATTTTCCGGCTCAGTATATTGTGCAATAAGTTTCTTTTTTGTTCTGTAGGTTTTTATTTTTGTGTGTGTGTAATTGGGTGGTTGGAACCAAGGAATGACATGACTGGGTGCAGTTTGATCTTCCGGGTGAATATAGTCCAGAGATTGATTCTTGTTGGTGACTAACGTTTGACAACTAGCCTGCACACAGACTCAACACGGACTCTCCAAGCATCGAATGGCGCGCGGTCGACGGCTGGGGAATGACCGCACTTTATTCGACGCACGGAAAGCCTGTGTGCAGTCTATTTGATAACCTGAGCGGAAAGTCAGCTTCACTTGCATTATTTATAGGGAGCTGAAGCAACGCCAAAATTCGAAATGAGGATAAGAAAACACTCGGACGCCTTTAACGAGAGCGTCATCTAAAAAGATAACATCGCGTTATTCCAATTATTTCGCAACGATCTGTGAGGTGTGGGATAGAGCTTTGGCAATCCTTCCTGTGAATCACTATCCCGAACCAACTTAAGAATCTGTACAAGGCGTACATCTCAACTAGTCAGGCATGATCGGCACCATCGTAAGCTTTTCCGAACGTCAACCCAATCCATGCTTGTTAAAACTCAATTCCAGACACCCAAACAGCGAAAGTGATGACAGGTGTATTTTTAATTTTTTTTCTCCAAAAGTGTTCACATCAGTAAGGAAATTTATAGAGTGTTTTCACTCACGTGATCAGTAACCTTGCTTTTCCACCATTCTCGTCACCAGAGCCTCGGGTAGACCCAAGGCTCTGGGAAACTCTGCGTAGCAGAACATGCGCCGTAGGGTTCTTACAGTAAAAAAATTGGCTATTTGAGCCTTACGGCGCCTGCTCACTCCTCGTGCTAACATGAATGCACCAATTAGAGACGCTTTTGATTGTTCTTCACGAAAACCAATGAGAAGACACTTTGTTTCAGGGTTCCCCAGAGCTCTTCTCTCCCTCGGTCAAGAGAAGAGCTCTAGGGTCGAGATTGGCTTTTCCACCAAAACAAAAGAAAAAATTTGCATGACAATAGAGCTCAATTCCCGGAGAATTAGTTTGGTACAACATGGGCGCCGTGACGTCAGGTCAAAACACTCTATATCTCATTTGAAAGAGAAGAGAATGACTCGATGCTATCTTAAGTTCTGTATGGTAATTTGCATAAAAGTTACAAGATATATCATACATTATTTAACTTCAAAACTCGTACGTTTCCTGTCCAAAAGAAAATCAGCTGGATCTACCTTGGAGGTTGACAGAACCTTGCAAGGGTACAAGGCTACAGGAAAAACTACATCGGAAAAGAAAATTAAACTCTGCTTATTTTGTTTGTTCTTGCTCGCTCGTTGCACGGTTGAAAGAACAGTTTAGCAGCGACAACGAACCAGTGTTTAAGTACGAGCGTGCATATGAAACATTCTCTGACAGTGAGTGGGTTGAAAACTCTCGTTAATTCCTGTCACAGAGCCACATTTTTTGTACCGCTCATGCGATTAGCGAAGAAACTGGTGCCCGTTTCTCGGAAGTCCCTATAATTTTTGGGCCCGGACAGCCATTTATGAAACTGCCACCCCTCTAGTATTGATAAGCTAATCTTTTAATAAGTTTTCAATAAAACAAAATTCTAAATGATTGTGAAGTAAGATAACTCAAAGCCTCTCCGTTCTTAAGATAAACTAGGAGTTGTGACACCGGCAAAAGGCCTGAAAAGTCCCGGGTCTTTCGAGAAATGTACATACACCTTATTCAAAAATGGCCGCCATTTTAGTACAGTTAAAACCTCCAGCCTGAAATTTGGTAAAAAGAGCACCACAAACATAAGAACCAATTCAACCTGATAATCAGAGAGGATATTACATGGCCGCGCGGGGATACGAATTGCAATTATCGTCGAGTGCTTAAAGTATCTCTCGCGAGTGAGCGAAGCGAACAAGTAGTTTAAATTATCGGAAAAGAGCGTGCTAATAGCATGAAATACTTGTTATGGTAGCTGGAATAACCGTATTTATTTGCGCACACGCCGAACTTTGCCGGGCTTCGACTTATTACTTATTACTCACTGGTATGTCACCTTTGTCATTATGTACCAACCAGAGATCTATTGGCTGTCGAACAAAGGTTCTTTTGTTCTTTAATTGGCAACCTTAACGCTGCTACATGACTAACTTTAAAAAGAACTGTTTATGAACGGTGAATATCGCTATTGCCAATCTTAAAAAAAAAAGACAGAATAATATCAGATTGAAAAGCAGTGCAAATGAAATTGAAGTCACCGCGGAAAAAAAAAAAGTTTGACCCAATTAATTGTTGTAAAACAATGCGTGTGTGCTGCTGGAGTAGGCGTAACGTGAGATTGGTTTGGAACAGCCAACATATCCTCTACCTCTGAAATGACTATTATCGACAATTCGTAATTTTCCCTGGAATGACTGTTATCGTCATTCTAGGATTACTCTGTCCCAGGACTTGTGGTAGCAGATGAAAAGAAAAAAGAGAAAAAAGACATCCCTGGAAGGGATTTGAACCCGGAGCTCCCAATGCGAAGGAACTGTTTTTATCCACTTAACAACTAAAGATCAACTGGCTGACAATTGCACCGATTATTTATCAAATCTAATTAGTACATAAAAATCATTGCTGAATAGTGGTTAAGTCTAGTACTTGATTTTAAAAAGGTTTGGTAACCGACATTTTCTCCTTTTTAAACTTGTTTCTTAGCCGGTGATAATACACGTTTACAGCAGCATTCGGAAGAAAAAAATATACTTTAAATATCTTTTAAAAAGTGTTTTGTCAGTTGGCGATACAGTAGTCTAGTGGTTAAGTGCAAGGGTTATAAATCGAACATTCCCAGGTTCGAGTCCAGCGAGTTTAGGCATTTAAAAATAGATATTCACTTCCCATAATCCTAGAGGATGGGTTGCGACAGCAGGGGTGCTCTGGGAAGCCTGGACCCAAGACTTGTGGAAACTGGGGCTTACCCGCCCTGGGTTTTTGCTAAATCCCCGCTTCTGTTCGTGCAGAAAACTCTGTTGTGCAATGGCAGCTAACAAAAGACTTTCCACAGTGTCTGGTCATCTGCAACCGATCTCAATGTACCGATCAGAAAAATGTTGTCGACTTCTTTTGGATGGCTTGAACGAGGTAACTATGTGTGTCAGATGCGATAAACTCGTCAAGACTGGCCATTAATTATCAATTTTCATGGTGCCCACCGTATACGACCCGCTTGATCTGACCTTTTGAAAATTTCCAAAAGTTATTATCCTTTGACTACCTGTTTTGCTGACTGAAAGAGAGATGAACAGACAAGAACATCTGGCCTGGTAATCAGTATAATTATTCAGTCTTCCAGATACGTTTGTATTGAAAGAGTGGAATTCCAGCGGGTCAATTTCAAATAGCTCCCGTCACCAAACCATTAATGATAAATTCGGGTCATAAAGCTGACCTTGTAGGCTTTTTGACCCAAGGACCCCGTCTTTTCTTAAACACTGTATATATTTTTCTTTTCTTGTTATTGTAATTCAACCAAAACTAGTTCCCAGTTAGCCTGCATCCCAGACGATCTGCGAAGTTGCGCCAATACTCCCAACGGAGTCAGCGAACAAGCGGATGTGCATTTCAAATTTCCCTTTAACCTGATTGGCTATTACCAGTAACAATTGTTTTTCTGAACAGTCCAATATCCTGGTATGCTGCTGGGGGCCCAGAACGAGGATTTCAGCACTGGTTCACAGACAGACCCAACCAAAGGTTTGGTTTTGTCTGTGGCACAGGCTAGTCTCCAGTATGCCCATCAACTTTTCTGGTTTGCAACAGAAGTCGGGTACTTGACACCAATTTTCAGGCTATCAGTGGTCAGCCCTCTGTTTCTCTCTGTTTTTGGGAGAACCATAATTACCTACTTAGACTTAATGAAACTGTGACTGTGCATCTTGATAGTCCTTTTGCTGATTGCCATTGAGACTAGGGACTTTGTGGGACCAGAGATGCTAAGAAGTACAGTAGTGTGCCATTTGGGTGAATTAGTAAATTCTAGAATTTGTAGTAGGTGCGAAGCGAAAATGAGGCTGGAAGTTATTCAGAAGTCAGCTTTGTTGTGTATGGCACATATCGTGAGGAAAGCTCTGTCTTTAGAGCAGTGTTAGGAGAGGCTCCAATAACTCCATTTCACACTATTATCAGCATTACTTTACACATTACAGCACATGGTCTTTGGTGTCATGCAACACACCTTACCAAATCTCTATGAAAGCTGTGGGGGTTAAGAAGCATTTTGAACTACAAGTAAATGTATGAAAATTAATATGGAACTGTAGTTTTGTTAATTAATAATAATAATAATAATAATGATAATGATAATAATAATAATAATAATAATAATAATAATAATAATAATAATAATATCTTTTTAATTTATTTATTAACAAATTCAAAGAAAAATCGTAAATTTACAATAATAAAAAAAATGCCATTACATATGTGTCTTTCTCTTTGGTCTTAACATACTAATTAATAGAAATCTATAAAAACTAAAAGGTTTCATACTATACTAGACCATTTAAAAAAAAAATCCATTACATATGTGTCTTTCTCTTTGGTCTTAACATACTAATTAATAGAAATCTATTTAATAGAAAATATCTATAAAAACTAATAATAATAATAATAATAATATTATTATTATTATTATTATTATTATTATTAATACATGTAGTAGTAGGAGAATGCACTGCACTTGCACAGAAACAGTGCAAGTCATGGGGACACTATAATGTCGCCCAGGTTATCCACTGGGATCTCAGCAAGAAGTGTGGTTTTGAAAGGACAGCAAACTGGTTTGACCACAAACCTGACCCAGTCCGTGATTCTGAGAAGTACTAACCGTTGTGGGATTTTAAGTTCCAAACAGACCATCACATTGGACACAACAAGCCTGATATTGTGCTCCTAAATTGATAAGTAAGAGAAATCATGCATAATAATAATTCATGTAGTCTGCCCATTCAACACAAGAGTATTTTCCTGCAACTTGAAATATGAGGTCAAATGAATTTGAAACTGCTGTTCAGTTCAAGTCATCCCAATAGTAATTGGTGCACTGGGAACAGTTTCAAGAGGATTTGATATGAGGCTGAGACAGTTGGGAATGCCATATTGCATGGAACTTTTATAACAAGTAATAACGAGTAATCTTGCTGGGGTGAGGAAGGATTCTGGGAAAAGTGCTGTACATCTGATTATATTAAGGACAGAACGGAGGGCATGGAGTACCCTAGTCCAGTCAGGCTGTGTCCGGATACTCATTATTACATTTCCTGCATTAAGTAGTGACAAACCTATAATAATAATGATAATGATAATGATAATAATAATAATTGTGTCGTGTCATTATTCTTATAGGTTTGTCTAACGCTACTTAAGGCAGGAAATGTTACTGAGTATCGGGACACAGCCTGTGGACTAGGATACTCGATGCCATCTGTTCTGTCCTTAATAATTATTATAAATCAAGTGTCAAGCACTTTTTCGTAAAATCCTTCCTCACTCCAGCAAGGTTGTAAATGCAGTAAAAACATCTGTATGCTACATTAAAATGCAAAAGTCTTAAGAGGTGCATAGTATAGCCTGCGAGCAGTGCAAAGTGAAATAATAGTGATATAATAGTGTTGTGTAAAGTGTTGTGTCTCCATTAAAGCTATGGGGAGTTTCTGAGACACAATAAACATTACCCAGTAGAACACTTGACAACTAAAGAGAACCAAATCATGTTGATAATAATAATAATAATAATAATAATAATAATAATAATAATAATAATAATAATAATAATCATAATCAATAATAATATACAACTTTTTTAGGTTTTTAGTTTTGTTTATTCCTAATGAGAATCAATACTGGTAATTATTTTAGTTGAGACTGGTTCATTGGTTACGCTTTGGCGCCCTATGTATTAGTATTTTAAAGTATCATTCAGAAGTGTATGCTGCAATAATAATTATAAAAGTAATAATTTCAGTCTTTAGAAATACCAGTTGCTAATTAAAAGGAGAAAATCGGGAAACTATATATGGAATATGATAAAAGTCTGTGTGGTCCTAGTTGTAGTTGGTGCCTTTAATTTAGGAATGGTCTCCAATGGTTTTGATCCTGAAAAACATTTGGACAAACTGGAAGCTATTTATTTATTTATATGTATTTTAAAATTTTTATTATTTATTTTATTGATTTTTTATTTTAAAAGTTCATTTTTTTGAAAAAAATTATTACTATTTTTAATTTAAGTCAAGTTTCACTTTGCACTGCTCACAGGCTATACTATGCACCTCTTTTGCATTTTAATGTAGCATACAGGTGTTTTTACTGCATGTATAATAATCACTTTATTTAAGTGTCAATGTTACTTAGCCTACCACGAGTGCTCTACTAATTGGGGAGACTACAAGTCAACTGAAATCAGAACAAATCAAGTCCTTTTTTTGTTTCCATTTTCTTTTTCCAGCTTGGTGTTGTTGATGTGGAAGTATCTAATCCACCAACATGTTATGAAATGGAATTCCAAACAGTTCTCACTCCAAAAGCGATGAAATTTGTTGCTGAGCTTGTGAAAGAATTCAACGAGAATGTGGATCAAGTAAATATAATTTATGTATCTTATTTTTTTGGAATTGACACAGTTCGTGCAGTGTACATATACTCACTATGATGTTCTGTCAACCAGATCTCTGGATTAGCAATTTAAAGACACACCTTCAACCGACAGGCATAGTGGGCCGTGGAACAATTTTCATGTATGAAAATCATGGCAAAGCTGAAATTCATCCAATCACATTGCTATGATCAGCAACGCAAATTTCCATTACAAAAACAAATGGTCGAAAAGCCTGTGGGTTGAAGGTGGGCCTTTAATAACAATTAGTTGTTCTAAGAATCTCTGCCCACACAAGTTTTGGGAAAATGCTTGTCACAGCAAGTAGATAAAAGACTAATAAATCAAATTTGAAGTGGTTTACTATGAAAACAATTTGAACTGCACAGAAGCCTGTCTCTGGTCTTATATGTCAGTGATTCACTTGTTTCATTCAGTTTTGTTAGGGAAGAGAAATGTTTGTCAGTGTTTTGGCTAGTTTTACGATACGAGTGCCAAAATAAAAACAGCAAAAAGTAAGATGAACACAAACTTTATACACACCAATACACACCCCTTTCCCCACCCCCCCACCCCCCCCAAAAAAAAAGAAAAAAAAAGAAAAAGAGAAACTCTAAGCAAACTTACATGTAGGTACTATGACCCAAAAATCAATTCTTCTTGTTTTTTGGATTTCAAAACTATGTTAACTAAACATGAAGTGAACCCTGTTTTAAGCTTGATTTGAAAAAGACACTTGTTTAGTGCCCGCACAGGGATTTTGCCGCAAGGTAAAATCCCCAGGAGGCATCAATGTACTTTGCGAGTATATAGAGTTACAGTGATATGGAGATGTTGGGATTGAAGGAAACAGTGGTTCAGATGGCAAAGGCAAATGGAGTGAGATGGTACAGGCATGTGTTGAGGAGGAATGATGGGTATGTTCTGGGAAAAGCGTTGGAGTTCGAAGCGAAGGGCAAGAGGAAGCAAGAACGACCAAAGAAGACGTGGAAGATGCAAGTGGAGAAGGAGAGCAAGAGCGTTGATTTGGAGAAAAGATAAAGAAAGACAAAGTGGGGTATTTCCAGCCACCCCCATTTACGTGGATAAACCCTGATCAAAATTGGATTGATGATGATGATAATGAACTGTTGAAATTGGAAAGCTGGCAGTTAAAGATGGAAATTTGAATGGTTGCTATAGTGAATGCATTACATTTAAGGAGCTGCTAGCTAACAAAACATGATATAAGGGGATTATATGTTGGTATTTTAAATTTACGTTACTCTAAAGTTCCGGAGTACATATCGGTTTCTGTGGGGGCATGAACTTGCTATTTTGCTTCTCCTGTTAAGGCTACACAGTTCTTTCTTACATATGATTATGAACTTTTCATTCAGACAAAGACTGCATTTCTTGCTAATGTTGCTGTATGGTCTACTTTTTTAAGAATTTTCCATTTAATATTATTTGAAACGGTTACTTTGCGTCTTGTAACTTCCAAACGTGTGGTAAGCTTTTTCTCATTTCTTCTGTTTGAATGTTGAAAGGATGTTTTGTGATTCCTGTAGCGTTCTTTGAAGTTTGTGGCTAGTCCAACGTAGGTTTCAGTTGTTGTCTCGGTGGAGACTGGCTTGATAGATTCCGTTAGTTTGAAGGCATTTTCCTTTGAGTGGGCAATCAGGCTTTTTTCTACAATACAATCAGGCTTTTTTTGCAGGTGTCAGGTGTCGGTGCTGGTGTGTTTGCATCTGAAAGAACGTGTTTGTTGTGTGACGATATGATGGATTTCATATTTGACATACATAAAAGGCTCACAACACTATTCTGTGCTCAAAGAGGTTGTTGTTTAGAAAGAACCAATCTTGAACACGACTTTGGTTTGAAGAAAAAGGCTGAAAGTTATTAACATATTTTTGCTGGATTTTAGAGACTGTCGGTTTCAGTTCTTTCAAAGTGTTAGTAAACTTTCTCAACATAGGAAACTCTTCAACATGCAAAACTATGTCACGGGTAGTTGCATTGTTTGGGATACTCTCAACATTTCTGAATTCTACTTTTGTTACCAGAAGATATTAATTTTCTACTCAAAATTTTCACTCATTGTACCTATCATTAATACCGTAACACTGTTTCAGTTCCTTCATCCGGTCTATTCATTTGGTCATTTAATCCCATAACTGCGATTATATAATCCAGATCAAAGACGTCTAATTAAAGCATTGACATCAACCCGTGCAACATCTTTGGTCGTTCACGTTACTCAAGACTAAAAAACTTCATCCCTTGCTGCTGCAGTAAGTTACATTTTTAAAAAACTGGCCACATTGCACTAAAAATTTACCTTGCGTTTCCTTTAATCGATCTGCCATGATTAAATTGTCTACTCACAACTCCCTTTTCATATTCAGTACTGATTTGTTCTGTCGCTGCCTCAACATAAATTGCTCCGTTTGTACACTATATGTGACAGCGGGGGCAGCTGTGGAGTCACCTATTAATAGTTTTAACTGGAATTTTCCTGTTTGATGGTCTGGCATAATACCAACTTTGAAATTTTGAGAGAACTGGATGGGGGAGAAAATGACATCAGCGACTCACTAGTTTAAGAGGCAATGGGTGTGTACCTAGCTGAATTAATATGTAACACAGGAACTTTGATCTTTCAGACTTTTAAACTTGTGTCTTGCTTATATATAGTAAGCTGAATTTGCATGCTTAAATTTTAAGCTAGTGAGTAAATGACGACACTTTTCTCTAGATGCAACCCTCTGAGGTCCATTCTGTCAGTTTTGAATGTGAGTAATGGCGGACTGTTAAATCTAAAACTTACACTCAAAGTAAACAGCCTTTGCATAAAATTCAAAGCTCAAAATTTTGCCCGAGGTGTTAAGCAATCACACTTTTAAAATCTGAAGAAAAAAGGAGTGATCATTTTTTTATCATAGTACCACTTTACACTATTACAGCAATACAATATCTGTGGACACTTTCATAACATTCAAGTTAACTACTGTACATTGAACATTACATCAATTTGGTAGAGAAATGCCTGGTTGAAATCCTGGGCGTTGGACCAACACTCCAGTCCTTCAAAAAGAACTTAATAGGAGGAAATGGCAAACCATTTAGCCGTCGGGAAAATCATCAATCAAAATGATAATAATTATAATTATGTGTCATAGAAGTTAATTGTTGCATAATGATAAACTCCTTGGGAATAAAGCACTTTTCATAGAGAGGGACCAAGCTCCTGGCATCACAGATTTTTTAAATGTAATGCAATTAAATATAAACACTTTGACCACTAAAGTGCAATCTTAGGTGCCAATAACAGAACTTTGTCTTTAGTATACCTTTGGCCTTGTTGAATCCAACCTTAAATGTTGGAAACGGTCGCAGCATAAACAGTTATTGAACTGTGTTGTAACTGTGTGTATTTTGTTAACTTCCACAATTTAGATGCTAAAGCAGCGGTCCAGGAGAAAACTGCACTTAAGCAGTTCTGGCGAGCTGCCGTTCTTTCAACCACAAAGCCCAGAAGTTCAAGACAAAGCCTGGCAAGTTTTACCTGTGCCGCAAAGACTGCAATGCCGCATAGTGGACCTGGGAGACATTTCCCCAGCGAATACTGAACTTTTCATCAAGGCATTAAATTCCTCTGCCTGTGGTATACAGGTAATAATAATAATTATTAAGCAAGGAATGAGAGAGAAGATTGATATAATTTCTACTGCGACTTATGAGATCAAATGAATTTGGAACTGCTGTTCAGTTCAAGTCATCCCAATAGTAATTGGTGCACTGGGAAAAGTTTCGAGAGGATTTGAAATGAGACTGAGACAGTTGGGAATGCCATATTGCATGGAACTTTTACAACGAGTAATCTTGCTGGGGTGAGGAAGGATTCTGCGAAAAGTGCTGGACACTTGATTATATTAAGGACAGAACAGATGGCTGTGTCCCAATACTCAGTAACATTTCCTGCATTAAGTAGTGCCAATAATAATAATAATAATAATAATAATAATAATAATAATAATTGTTATTTTATTCTGTTAAATATTTAGGTTAATTTTGAGGCCTTTTTCCCTTTCATAGAACGTTATTATTTAGTAAATTAAAAACATGTCTATTAACGGGTATATGTTGTACCTTAAAATTTTTCCTGAGCTAAACATTTTTCAAACTAGTTTGTGTTTGACTTTCCTTTGTCTTACAGACATTATCATAATCTGAAACAAAGGAAAGTAAAAAAAAAACAAACTACTGTAGTCGCAAATTTTTTAACCAAGGAGAAATTTTAAGTACAACATATACACTGTGTACACTTTTACATATTATTACAATGATATAATTGGTGATTGTATGAATAAAGCATGAGTTTGTAAATTTAAAATCTGTGAGCATTGAAGTTATATATTATTACCTTTTAAATGAAATGTTAATTTATAGATAGACCATAACATTGGTGTCCAGTATCTAAGATATACGCTGTAAACAGCCTTGTTCTCAGGCCTTTAAGCATGAAATCGCAAGAAACGCGAGACTTGGGGCCGAGTGCAATAGCTCAAGGTGTCCTTGGGGAATCTCCCAGATCTGCTCAACTGGTGACGTCATGTTTGATTTCACATGAGGACTACGGGGCTGCGGACGAGGCTGTTTCTACATGTAGGAGCTCTAAACTTGGGCCCGCGATATGGTCATGTGATGCTGGTCACATTGGTATACATGGAGGGGTGGCCGTATGTACAGTTGTACTGACAGAGGTACAGTCATACGGTGACCAAAACCAAAATTTCTCGCACAGATATTTTCTTACCCATGGTGCTCAGCGATAGTAGGGCTCCGCTAAAAGTGAATTGAGGTATAAGTAGACATTGCCTAGCCTAAATATTATAACAGCGATTAATTTTCAATTGTA
>BLFP01001466.1:78637-96224 GCA_014634505.1 Montipora efflorescens
AAGACCCGTTTGCTTCTGTACAAAGCCTCAACGTGACACATATAACTGTAAGTTATATGCTTAGAAGAATCACACAGGGTGACCCTTTATATAAACACAACCCCAACCTAATATTACTCAATGACAGCATTAGGTTCCACCAGAAAAACCTGAAATGCTTTTCAGGCTTCCTTTGTAACACTGCTCAGGTTGCTCTTTCAAGAGCAATGATCATTTATGCCAACATTCACTAATGACGACCATTGGGCTGGCTACATGTATTTGTACACATTTCTGAACTGTATCATTTTTTGAAAAGGACGGTGCCTACTTAAATTCAAAGGTATTTTTGCGCGGGTAACTGAATATATGGGAAAAGCAGATGTTAACAAGTATTATTGAGATCCAAAAAGAAAATTGGGGGTAACCAGGCATTTTTCAAAGATAATTAATCAACAATATTTGTAAAAAGCTTTAAAATACAAAGCAACATATGGTGTTCTTTGCCAAATTGAAGCTTAATTATCTCTGAAAAATGTATGGTTACCCCCAATTTTCTTTTTGGATACCAAGAGCACTTGCTAAGTTCTGCTTTCTCCGCATAGTTTTGCACCATGCAAAATTATCCCTGTATTAATAGGGTAGCACGGCCGATAGCAAATCCAAGTATCTCGAGATGCGCAGAACGTATGCGCAATAACAATAGTAGGCACCGTCCTTAAGCCATTCATCCCTGAAGCATCCCTCATTGACTTAGTCTAGTAGCATTGGCTGGTGTTAGATGGAGTAAATAAATCTCATCTTCAGGACTGTCTTTTTGTAAACTGCTAGCTAATATATGTGTAGCTAGATTGTTTAAGTTGTAAATAGAATAGGTATTTAAAGATATGCCCAGAAATGCACATAATTAGATGCTCGAACATCACTCATGTCACGGAATACGGACAAACAATGTCACAAAGTGTCCCCCAAATGCTGCTCTTTAACTAAAGATCAACTGCTGCATTTACCCTAAGCTAACTTTTATCCTTACCTTGTTGTTGAAAATTGCCTAGACTTAAAGGGACACTTCGTGTCGGATGTCAAAATTGGACGTGCATCTAATTAGGTGCATTTCTGGACATAAGTGATAAGTGATTTAATTTACTTAATTAGCTTACTTTTATATATTTAATTAGTTATTTATAAATTAAAAGCTTAGTTCACATTCTGTGCACCCTTGTTAAACTACCTCATTTTTGCTTTTGTTACATTATTAGACGGACTTAGATGATGGCCATTGTCCTTCGTGGTCTAATCAGCTACATGGTCTCTACAATGTCTACCAGTTTGTGCATGGCAACATGAGAGGTTAGTGTTATATAAATGTGGTTCCTGTAGCAAATGTATACTGGGTTAGCCTATTCTGAAGAAATGAGCCAAATGTAAACGAACGATGGGAACACATTACCCATTACCATTACCCATAGTAGTGGTGTAGGATACTTCAGGCCCCTTTTGACGGTTGGAAATTGAGCGTTCTGATTGGTCGATTCCAATTTGGGCGGGAAATTCAAATTTGGTTGCGCGGGACACGTACGTTAGGGGGACATTCAAACCATGACGTCAAAGACATGTGACACTCTGCGGACCCTCAGGAAACAGGTTGGGGTGTTTTGCGTAACCATGCTGGATACAAAGATAACGGTCGGGAAATTCAAAATTCAAACAGTGACGTCCCATGGGTCGAGATAGGGATGACGTCACAAAGTCCCAAGCCCCTCACGATTAAAGTAAAAAAAAACAACAAGACAGGATCGTTTCTTTCCGAATCAAACGGTTTAATAACTAGAATCATCAAGGTACTATTTGTAGAACAAGAAGAAAAAAGCATAAAATACGGTCACACCAAGAATGGGTGCCCCGTAACAAATATTTACAATATATACAAGACATGGAGTAGAGTCTCCTTAAAGTCACCCCAGTTCTGTAGTGGCCCTACTCAGTTTTTTTTCTTAGTGCCCCGCACACGCACCCCGTAACTTTGCCTTACATCTCCTCGTCCTCGTCCGACAGGAGTCCGGAAAGAAGATGAGCGTTGGCTGCATCCACGTCCGACAGGAATCCGTGGGCATCCTCGTCAGCATTGTCATTCTCGGGGAGACAGTGCCCATAAGGATACGTGATCGCGGTTCCCAGTCGAAGGATGCGTTTGTTGAAGACGAGTTGATAGTCTTTGTGGGCGGGCTGGGTACGAAGTTCATACTGTTTGGATTTAGGGATGATTTTACGTGCTTGATGAATGTGCGTTTTCCGCGGTGTCTCCAGTGGATGTTGGAGTTCGTCCAAGGTGTTTTGACGCAACACCTCATAATTGAGTTGCGCCATTCCCTCCACATTGAGCGAGTGTCCCTCGACTTTACATTCCGTCTTATCATCGTTGCATCGGTACCCATAGTTTGACGTCAGGTTGATCAGCACAATGCACATAGAGGACGGAATCCGTGTCGTAATAGAGGACCTGTTTCCCGAGGAGTTCCAAGGCTTCGTACAACCGTAAACGTGCCCAGCAGGTGGTAAAGGCCGCAATGAACACATTGGTGTTGACATTGAGTTCCTCGCACTCGTCCTTGGCACGGTAGTGCACCTTCACCCAGTTCTCATCGAGGCAACTGATGTACCGAATGTCATGTTGGTCGGAGTCCATGAAGAGCTGGAAAGGTAGAGGGTCAAAGAAGGGTTTTACCTGCATCAGGTTATCCCTCTGTCCAAACTTGCCCCGCAAGGAATTGAGCATTAGTTTGGCTAAAGACCGTCGACCCGGATTGTAAGCGATCTTAGTTGGGTCGAGATGAATTCCTTCATGACGCTCAAAGTCCTCCACATAGGCCTGTCGTTGCTCTTCCGTGTCGCACCCACTAGGCTATCCGGACGCTTCCACTTTGATCTTAAGCCAAGTGTTGACATACTCAGCAAACAATCCATGGCGTGTTTCCTCAAAGTGGCACACTTCGTGGACGTGTTGAATCACGTGCACATGCTGGATACGTTGGTTTGGAAGCGGGTCTTCCTCCTGCAGCCGATGTTCTTGCCACAACAGCCATTCCATAGCGGCCTTGGAGTGATTGGTGATGAGTCGCCATCCCTTACAGGTTTGGAGGCGATGGTCTCTTCCTCCATGCGGTTGAGGCGATAGTCATGCAGACAAGCTCCTGCAATCGTCATTTTGTCAAAGGGACAAAAGCCGGTCTGTTTGCGGAACTCACGACGAAAGGTCAAACAACCCTCTCGGAGGAGCTTTACGTCAGAGATACAGTAGTCCACGAGATCCCTCTGGATATCAAACTGTGCCTCATTCGCCACTTGAGCCGTGTACCATTGCTCAAACTCTGCTTTTCCTTTAGTGGACATGGTTTCAGGGGTGTACATCTCTCTCGGTGGCATGGGACCCACATAGTCGGCGTTCGCAGGGGTGTTGAAAAGATGTGGAAAATACCCCTTCTTGAAATGGTCGGGATCCAACCCAAATGTTTTGGTAAACGAAGCCACAGCCATGGCGAAGAACGACATGGAGTCGATGAAGCAAATGTACCCACCCCTGTAAGTGAGCTCCAGCAGTTTCCTACCCGTACGTGCTGGCTTAAACTTTTGTTTGCGCTCGATCAAACGCTTCACCACAAAGTAAGAGTCGTAACCCTTGAAATTGTGAGCAAAAGCGGTGACGTAGCGTGTGTCCTGCTCTGTCAATTGTTCCAGCCATTCCAGAAATTGTTCCATGCAATTCTCGCCACGAAAGATGTGAGGCAAGGCATCCTCTTCTGTCATACCCACCACCAAATTAGGCACATGCACACCCATATCTTGCATGGCCTCTGTATCCCAAAAGACGAGTAGCGGTGGGTGGTAGGTATTGTCCTCCTCCTCCTCCTCCTCCTCACCCTCCGTAGCAGTATTGGGGTCATTGCGTGCCTCACGACGGAGTCGCGTCCGCTTGTTGATTTGTACGATGCGTGCACGGTCTTCGAAGTCCGTGGGGATTTTTCACGAAGCATTGATGCTGGTTCAAATCCGTCATTTCGTGGCACGACGGGCATTCACTGTACCCGCACCGATGTTCGTCTTGTTCATTCATCGAACGAAGCAGTTTCCTGCAGTTTCCACATTTGTGCCACGAGTCGCATACCGATGAGTGATTGGGACCACATGCTTTTCCACTGAGGGTCTTGGTCTGGTGGAGTTGAAAGCAAGCATCCCCATAAAATTGACGACGACAATGACGACAGGGGATGTGGGCAGGACGTTTACGCAAGTACGCTTCGATGTAATCGTCGCACTCATTCTGTTGGCAACCAGGGCGGTGAACGCCTTTCCCTTCAGAACATTGGTGACGGCCCCTTACGTTGTAGGGTTTCAGACACCGTCCACAAAAGTAGCCTTGCCCAAAGAATCCTGGCAAAAAGGTCAAAGTGTCGTAATGTTCGTCCTCGTGGAGAAGGGCTAACAAGGTAACACCCTGTCCAAACGCAAAACAGGCGTATTGTCGATTCGCGTCCACCACCACGATTCGGTAATCCCGAAGACTGGGTGCTTGAGCCAAAGTGGCTAGTTCCTGGAAACCCATGGGACCCGGCTGGAGTCCGGTTTCCTCCAAGAGAGCCATAGCCACTTCGTTGCAACGTCGTTGACACTTTCTGGTCCACTTGTGCCACTCGTTAATGTTGGAACCCGCCAGGTGCAGGCCTCGAGCGGTGACGATAGCACGCGCACAACAGAGTCCTGCAGCGTCCCTGGGCATGTTCACAATACACTTTTTGTTGAGACGAAAATGCGCCGAGGATTCGTAGCCGGGTTGTTTATTTTTGGAGATGCCACTTCCTTGAGGTCCTGCCTGGACATGGACGAATTCCAGTTCAAAAGGTTCGTCCGGGTCGTATTCTTCCCCGGAATTGAGTTTTTGAGCCAGATCATCCAAAAAAGCCGTCACCGTGTCCGGTTCCTGACGCCACCGATGGACACGTAATCCTCTAGAAAAGGAGTTGTCGTAGCGTGGCGAATGAAAACGAAAAAACACACGATCACGATTGTGGATGGTAGCATCATCCAACAAGGTTTCTATGGCACCCCGTAATCCTTGAGCGAGCGCATGGTTGATGTTTTGGCGCCGTGAATCCAAACGTCCTTGTTGTTCCAACCGTGTCCTAAAGATGCGTTCACGCACTCCCATGACAGCGGATCGACGCTCCATGATGGGGTCCAAAACAAAACGAAAATGGCCTCCTCCACCTACTTGTGCAGGAGCTTCCTCAAAGAAAGAAGGTGTGTTTTGACGAACAAAGGCCTCACGATCGTCATGTAACCTTTGCCGATGCTCGGTGACATGGAGATGTTCATCATCCATGGGAACTGCCAGCTGCCGTTCCACTTCGTCGAGAGCCTGAACTAACAGTTCATCGTCATCACTTTCCATCAAATCCACCACATGCCGCAGTTGTTCTTCCCTCAGCAAAGCACGTTGCTCCTCTAAAGACAATCCACTAGGTCCTGCACTTGGAGAAGACATCACGAGCAAATGAACAGAAAACCGCGCGCTGCGTTCTTTTTAAAGGTCGGGCTTCGAGGGGGGTAGAAAATCACGGACCTTGGGTGACCTTTCCAGCACGTGAACACAAAGCAGCTCATTCGCTTGGTATGTATGGCCTGACTTGTAAGGTCACACCAAGGTTTGAGACGGATGGGGGGGTACCCCAACATTTTTATGGCCTGACTTGTAAGGTCACACCAAGGTTTGGGAGGGATGGGGGGGTACCCCCAACATTTTTATGGCCTGACTCGTAAGGTCACACCAAGGTTTGAGAGGAATGGGGGGGGTATCCCCAACATGTTTATGGCCTGACTTGTAAGGTCACACCAAGGTTTGAGAGGGATGAGGGGTATCCCAAAAACCTTCGTGGTCTGATGCCTCCTAAAGGCCAGAGAGAGTGGTTTGGAGTTTACTACATGGCAGAAGGAGATTTGGATCAATAAAGACCAGACACATGGAAGTCCAGAACTTGGCTTTGTTTTAATGTTTGTAACCACAACAACGTCAGTCAGCCATGAACGTCTTTTACAATTTGAGTTTTTGTTTGGCTTGCATGATTCTCTTCACGATGGCTTCGGTCCAGGTTTTCTTGCCGGGGAGATGGCTGATGGCCTTCACCATTTTTGCATCGGCTTTCCATTTGTCTTGTAAATTCTTGGCCTGGGAATAATCGATGTCATGTTGTTTGGCAATCTTGTCCAACCGATTGATGCCCGGATCGCCTCGCTTGAGTCTCTTTTTCAAATGCGTCCCCGGTCCCATGTACTGGTACCCTGGCCAATGAAATTCTCCAACAGCTTTTGCAGATCCAATGTGCCCCCTTTCTGGCGCCTTCGTCGCCGGGTCTTGGGAGGCAAGGCCTGCCTTTGGGTCGTGTGCTTTTTCTGACGGTGCTTAGAAGTCCTGCCCATCGAGACGCCGTCGGAGTTTGGTGTCAAAATCCAGCCAACCGGGTGGGCGTTGTAATTTATCTGTTTCGGTCGGGCGACGACCTCGGTTCTTCCGAGCTTTCCTCTTGGCGGATCGGGCAGTCCCTTCCATCATCTCAGCCACACTCTCACCCAACATGGGATCTCCACCAAAAGGGAGTTCACCCCATTCGACGAGTGGGGTCATCGTCTTGGGGGTGGGTTTTTTCCTCTTTGCTTTCTTTTTGGGCACTGGCGTCTTCTTTTTAGGGGTCACAAAACGAAGACGTTTCTTCGCTTTAGGAGGTGGACCCGCAGCGGCCGGTGTGGCTAGAGGTTCTGCCTCACCTGCTGCCGGTCGTTTCTTCTTTTTCACCAGTTGCGTCAACAACGTCTGTAACGGGCCTTGCGTAAACGCTTCCCCTTCCACGTCCTCGTCCTCCTCAGCACCACCTGCACCACCACCAGGACCTCCTCCAAAACCCATGGGACGTTGAACGGCTTTGGTCCATTTACGCACTTCGCGCGACAAAGGTTTGACCAACGCTTCTTTCATGGCCGGCGGGATGTCCTCTGCCATGAGAAGGGCGGCTTCTCTAGCAGCCAGTCGTGCGGCTTTGGTCACTTGAGAATTATCGGTCAAACGTTCTTTGTACACTTGCTCCAACCGACGGAGCCGTTCCGGATCCACCAACACCCGTTTTTGGAACCCAGGAATGACGTTGTTGTCACCACTCATCGTAACGTGTCCCAACATTCGTGTGATGCCTCGTTTTTATAGTAGAGGGTTTGTTTCTCTTGACGTTCTCGTTCCAAATGCCCTTCCAATTGACGTACTTGATGTTTCAGATCGCCCAGCTTTCGTTCGAGTTGACTTAGGTCTTTATTCCGTTCTTGAAGTTGGTCAGTCAATTGACGTATGATCTCGCATTGTTCACGTTCGCGATGTCGAAGATGTCGGCTCTGATCTTTCATCACACAAATTGAACGAGAACCGTAGGTCCACGTATCACACCATCCATTGTCCATGTTATGCAATCCTTGCCAGAACTGGATCACAATGACACCTCATCACCCACCGACGCTCTTTTATGAACGCGTCCACCTCGCAGGCAATGGTTGCACGCCGTGTCCAAAGACCCCGACCTTGCTGACTCATCATGATCTGACGACGCTTTTTCAAGGAATGTTTACGACGGGTCATGTCTCTCAGTGCTTGTTGATGAGGTCGTAACTTGGTCAGGGTGGACGACGATACGGGAATCTTTCCACGAAGCGTGTTAATGACCAATTCGCTCAAGGCATTGATCTGATCGGCATTGGCCGCTTGCAAGTGTTCGCCTCCCGCTTTCACCCCAGCTTGGATGAGTGCGGCGGCTTTCCGTTTGACTCCTCGTTTCAAGGTTTGTCCGAGGACATCTCCAACAACACCACTGGAAGCTGTACGAAGTCCCGATTGCAACGATTCCAAGATGACGGGCGCAGCGATCTGAATCAATTCCTCTGTGAAACTGTCCCCGCCTTGACCGCGTGCAGCGGGAGGGTAATACCGCGTCAGACTTCCGCCTCTCATGGGGATGTTGTGTCTTTGCCTAGGAGGGGGCGACCGGTTTTTATACGTGCGCCCCACGACGACGAAATTGAAAGGTGACGATGGTCTTGCCTTTTCCAAATGGAACCAGATGTCCACTGCTTTCGGCCAAACTGACTTCGATCACGTCTAAGTACGGGCGACGTAACGGTAACCATTGGATGTGTAGAGGTTCGAAATACACAGTACCCACACCACTTCGTCGGTAATAGACTTCACGTACTAAAGGATGCGATGCATCCCCCACAATGTTACTGTTCACCACATCCGAATACAAGAGCAAGGTTCTCGACGTCTGGGTGACGGCCTGTTCGAAAGCTTTATTGCGATTCCGAAATTTCCACTCCACCATCTGACTGAGAACGAGTTCGTCGTCCGATCCATAGGGGACGGACCACAGACGATTGGTAGGCCATTCAGTCGCACTCACATGGGTCATTTTTTGGGCATCCTTGTCGTAGAGGGAATATTTGAGATTGGGACCCAAGTTGTACGTTCCATCCTTCATTCTCGTCAACCATCCCAAGCGTAAGGCGACATGTTTCTGAATGGAAAATCGGATGTCGGCTGAGTGGATATCGCGCAAGGTCTTCCGCTCCATCACGGCATCCTCTTCTTCCCAATGAAACGTCACCCGCCTATGGTCCAGCATGCTCTCACCTCTAATGTTTTGGAGCGTTGTGTTTCTCTGCCATTCCATCTAATGAAGGAGAGCTTTCATGAATCCCACCCCATCGACGATGGCGGATTGCTTTCGAATGAGATCATCGCGGTGAACCGTATCTGTTTGGATATGGATTCGGTCGGCATCCACTTGATACCGGTTTGATAACAAACTGTCTTTGTTGGGATCCAACAATTCTTTCAAATCCAACCCTTGATCGGGCATGGACACAGAGGTCAGACCCACTTCCCAGTCTCCCAGTCTCTCGATCGTAGATCCACGAAGACGATGGTAGTGCACCTGACGCGGTTCCCACCAGGCGCCTCCGCTTTTATAGGGGACAGTTCGCAGCAATTCGTCGTACGACTCCTCTAACCATTGACTTTCCACCAGATTGACGTAGACGAATAAGGGACGTTCGATCGTCTGCACCGCCAACGGGGTCTGCTTGAGTTTGGCAAAGGCTTCGTTCAGACGGACAAAGTGCCAATTGAAGGCTTTGGCCATCACCATGAAGTGGGCTCCCTGATACAAACTCGTCCATCCCTGACCCTCCGTGACGATTGCTACAGGACCATGGGCAAAATCATTGGGATATTCTTGAAAGACTGATCCGTCGTGGAACGATTCTTTGGCATAATCTGGCATCGGTTCATTTTTATCAAAGGGTACCATCAGTAGATTGGGACCTCGCTTATAATGCCCCGGCGTAAACCGGTCCAAACCGGGATTGGTCGTCAACCATCTCATGTGTAGAGCCAATTCGACGACCCATCCAAAATATTTCCATTGGATGCCACTTTTAAACACCTCCGTATTGTCCAAGATCAAATCGTCTCCCTCCCATGCAAACGTGGCTACGGTTCGGTCTATCCTCGTTTTTGGGGGGTCTTGCTGGTATCGAGGTACTCAAAGTGAAGGTGCTCCCCAGCTCGCAAATCGTCCGCGATCTTCTGTTCCATTCGATGGATGATCTTCTTGTATTTCGACACCCCGTTTATTGCGTGCGATCTGTAGTTTGTTATTGACCTTTTTTGTGGTGCTATAGTAGTAGGTGCACAGGTATCCTTCCTTATTCCATGTTTCCGGATGTCCCACCCCATGGTACGCCTCGTGGACCATAATTTTTTTGGGGTGTCCAGGCTCGGGTGGTGGAATGAGAGGGAACGACGCGCCCGACAGTCCCACTTCCCATCCGTCGTCCTCTTGCCACAGGCGATCTTTAGGCAACCGTGCCTTGAAGTCAGAGGGATCATTGTCAGGAAACTCGGCTTTCTGCACATGACTCGACAAGGTAGCGTAACACGACATGGTTCATCTTTTTTATTTTTTTAAAAAAATCTCTTTTTATACATGCGTCAAGGAGGAACGAGGGACCCAACTATCATATTTTGGGGGCCAGCCCAACCATCGGACTTTCACCGCGTGTTCACGTCGTTGTAAAATCTCTTCCACTCGGAACAAAGCGTCGTCTGGCACGGTGACTTTTTGGACATCTTGCTCGTAAAAACTCCCTTCCAAGGGCGTGCCATCCCATTCTTCCAAGTGATAAGTAACCACAGGTCCTCGCACCACACGTCTCACCATAAAGACTTCTTCCGTCCAACCAGGGAGATAGCCTTTCTTGAACAGACGATGTTTCTTACTCAAACGGACACGATCGCCACCTTGAGTTTAGGTCGAGGGCAACGTTTCAAACGTTTTCCATACAGTTTGGTCCATACAACGCGTTCGTTATCATCGGTGACGTCTCGTGGGGCCATGCCAATACTTTGATGACGGGTCTGATTGTACCCGTTTAACAATTGAGGTAAGACGTTCAGGTACGTTCGAGTATTTCGTGCGGTAAAATACCGATACATGCGTTCTTTCAACGTACAATTGAAGCGTTCCACTATTCCACTATGGATGCTTTTGCATCCCTGTGCGTTGAAAAGTGTTGGATCCCTTCTCGTTCCAACATCCGACGAAACGGAGCATTGTAAAACTCTTTGCCCAGATCCGTCTGTAAACGTTGAGGTTTTCGTCCTTGTCGTAACACGTTTTCAAAAGCTTGAGTCACCGCAGTGCCTGTCTTGTTCTTCACAGGGACCACCCAAGCGTATTTGGACAACACATCGATGACCGTCAAGAGATAGCGATGACCACCATTCCATCGTTTGAGAGGTTGCACCTCCACCAAATCGGCTTGCCATTGTTCGTCCTTGTGAAACACCAAGACCGGGAGTGTCTCGCACCGTCGTCGAACGGGGTGATGCAGTGTGTAGGCCAATTCCCCTTGCAATTCTTGTAAGGCTTCCTTCTGCGTCAATCCTTGAGCTTGAGCGTACCGAGCGACACCACCCAATGAACCTGGGGTCTGAGGATCCGTGTAGGCACTCACAATGGGCGTGGTGGTGACACGGCGGCGGCGTTTCTGTTTCGACATGTTTTGGTGACGAGCCAACGCGTCGTCAACTCCAGAATGGTCGGGATGTCCTGTGGATGATGCTTTTTAAGGGTTTGCCACGTATGATAAGCACGTTCGGGTCCGAGTGTCGTCATCAACCAGTCCATATAGACGACAAAATGACTCCACTTATAGTCGATTCCTTCTTTCATGACTTCGAACACCGCTAGGGTATCGATGGGTTCGTCGGTAGGAAATCCATCCCACTCGTGTGTGCCTCCGAGCAGCTTCATCATTTCCCGACAAAGCCAAGTCAACAAACGCCAACGAACCCGTTGTTCGAATTCACGATAAGGGAGTTGGGTCACATGAGCGACGACCGCTCTCAACAGACGTCGTCCAAACTCGACACACGACATAATGACACACACCAATTTGAGGGTTTAAGCTTTTATTTATACCTGATCGATTTCCATCTCAAGCATTTTCAATTGTTCAAAACAAGCATGCAACAGTTCAGGCGTAATGGGGCGGGTGCGTTCTAATCGCCGGCACCACCTTTGCTGCAATTCGTCGTGTTCCATCCACTTTTTCTGTTGAACCATCCATCGCCGCTTTCTCACGTACTTCTCTAGTTCCTCCTCCAACTGGTCGTCCGGCAGGCTGGGTACCTGGATCACCACCGTTTCGTTCTCCAACTCTTGTTTTTTTCTGGCTTGATGAGGGTCCCATGGAGCGTTCACTTCGAGCAACCCACTGGCTTTTTCCTCCCGTTCTCCTTTCCAGCCATTCTTTCTGGCTTCTTGCCATCGGTGCTGAAAGATCTGGTCCGACCATTCACGGTCCAACCATTGGAAGAACCGGCAGGGCATGTTCTGGCGACACGTCAAGAAAAAGCGTCCCACATTAGGGGAATCAGGGTTCATCGTTCGTACCACTTTACTTTTCTCCCCACAAAAACAGTGCCATGGTCCTTTCTTGATGTCGTGATGGAGTTGTGGTGGTACTTCAGTCTGCCATTCGTAGGCTCGATCCACACCCATCACCCAAAAGGGACACACCTCATCGTACTCTTTACAATAGACGTATCGGAAGGACGGATCCCCTCTGGTCTGGTTCTCGCCTAAAGGAGTCTCGTGGAATGGACACAAAGGTACCTTGGGCTCTGGGGATGGTTCGGGTAGGGGTTCCAAGACAGCACCAGGTTCTAAGTCAGGTCGTGGCTCCATAGGAGTCACGACGGCCGGTTCTTGAGGTTCTGGTTTCACCTCCTCAGGGGTCACCACCACAGATCCTTGTGTAGGAAGTAAGGGTTCCATCATCGCTTCGTAGCTGGGCAAGTCCTCTAAATCAGGGACTGACTCTAAGAGTTCTTTCAATTCTGCACTGAGAGGCGTCCACGCCACCGTCTCTGTAGGTGGGGGGCCTGAGGTGACGAGAGCGTCCAAGGTTTCTGCGGCTTTGTTCAACTCCGCTTCGTCTCGTTTCTTTTTCTCTTCCCGCTTTTTCTTACGCCGCTCCGCATCTTTTTGACGGCGGATTTCCTTAGCGTCCTTCATGATCTTGGCGGGGGGTTCAGCTGCTTCGCGGACGACATCGTGTTTCTGGCTAGCACGAGAACGTTTCGATGGTTTCTTCTTGTTCTTCTCCTCCTTCTCTTCTCGAAATGGATAGCGAGCAGGCGACAGGTCTCCGTACTTCCAAGATATGCTCATCTTCTTCTTCTTCTCAAGACAACTGACAACGAATGAAGTGTGTCTCGCGTATTTATGGTTGGACGGCAGCACGTGATGTCACATTCCAGGGTCTGTGATTGGTTCTTAAGGATGGTGCCACATTCGGGCGACCCTGTCATTGGATGCTCAGAGTGGCGTCAAGGACATTCAAGGTCAGTCCCATTCCGGCGGCTCTGTCATTGGTCTGTAGAAAGTGGCGTCAGCTTTGGTCCACGTCAACACCCTTGGGTATATAAAGAGTCACGCCAGCGAGAACCGTCAGGTTGTCATGAGCTTGGAGAGGTGCTGTAGACGCATAGACTTGTTGCTGGACGCTCTCTTGTGTGAGGTCTGCAAAGAAGACAAAGACGAAGAAACAGAGCTCATTGACCTGATGACTTGGGTTCTCCATCAAAATTGTCGTGAGTGCCGATTTGTCCGCTACCTTCTCCAGAAAGCAGACGATCTCGATGTCCCACTCCGATACAAAGACAATCGGAGTACAAACGGATTCTACGACCTTAACACTCCTCAAACGTCTGGACGCCCTACTAGACCGATACTTGTGCAAGTGTTGTCGGTACGACAAGAACCAACTGTCCCTATCGGACTTGAGCACGTCGGCACCGGACCGAAATTGTCGTGAATGCCGCTATGTCGTCGACGCAGCCGACGATCCCGACCCAGATGTCTGTGACTTCTACTCCGAACGAGGAATGCCCGAGCAATACTACTTCCCACCCTAAGACTACCCACCTTCTCGATAAAGTATGTCTAGTGATCGACCTAGAAGGATTTTGTTTGGGAGACCAATTTCTTCCTAGGAAACTTGGTTGGTGCGATTGGATGGGTCAACACAGGGGATCGATTCATTACAAACCTTCCGTGCCTTGGCATGATCTCTCACCTAAAGATCAACGAACGGCGTATGACTGTACGACCCACATCCACGGGCTCGCGTACTATCCACAAAATTTGTACCATCTGGCTCATCAGTTGAAAATGGATGCCCAACACCTCTACAAACAACACAAGACTTCGGAGCGTTCTCTAGTCGCTTACAAAAAGAGTTTGATCCAACGGCGATGGTTAACGAGCTGGGGGATGCCTCACGTCGATTTGGAACCTTTGGGTTGTCCGAAATTCAAGGATCTCCCACGTCTCAGTTCTGTAGGTTCTTGCGGACAACACGAACACCCTCTACAGCTTCATTGCCCTCAAGTGGAATGTTATCACTTTGTACAGTGGATGCGTGGTCAAAGGGGACTGGATCACGATACTCGCTACATCCATCATGAACGGACCCAACGATTTCTAGCCGCTCAGAAACCCAGGACTGTCTACGGTCGATGTCCACCCAACCACACTATAGACACTTTCGATTTTGTCCCGACCGCATGTAAAACACGCCTTGTTCTTCTCATTAAACGTTTTTTTATTGGACATTCATGTCTGAGTTCTTTATGACGGATCTATGTGTCTTTTTTTATTTATTTTTTTATTTTTTAAAAAAGTAGGACTCGAATGGGTCCTCCAAGGCCTCTGAAACTAAAGGTAGATAGAGGGCTCTCAATCCCACGTGGCGTTTTTCGAGAGAGATTCCCGCCCCAGTCCCTCGGCGGAAAGTGCGGTTGAAAACGAGGTCGTCTGATCGGTATAAAATAGCGCATTCGAGTCCAAGAAACCCAAATTTTCAAGATCGAGAGCTGGTGGGACGTCCTCCCACCAGAGCTGCAGGAGAAAATTTTAAAGCTAAAAGAAAAGATGGAGCACCAGGATAACATGAAAGCCCTGGCGGAGGAAATAGGTGAGTTTTACCTACAACCCTTATCTGAAGATTGTGATCAAGGAGACTCATGTTGTTTCTTTCTATTTTTTTCTCTCGTAGAAAAGCTAGCCATCTGTCCTTGGACAGCCCATGCAGTAATCCAAGCCACCAGCCCGCCCTGCAGAATCAAAAGCGGACAGTTCCGTTGTTCCCGATGTGGGTTCTACCACAAAATAGGAAATCGACGAATGTATTTGTAATTCGGCCTTTGCCCTCGAGGTGTTTTGTTCCTGCCTAGATGGAGGTAAACTTGTAAATAGTTTTTCAACTTGTACATACCTTTTGTAAATAGTTTTGTCGACTTTTTTAGAAATCTTATAAATAGGACAACTTTTGTTTATGTTTCGTTTGCATGCTCTTTTTTTCCTTCCCGAAAAGGTTGCGGATAAGACTCCTCTGTAAATTTTTAGGGAATTTTTAAACAATTTTTTCGCTCTAAATAGTTGTACATAGACGTTTTTTTAAACTTGTAAGTAGTTTCAGAACGTTTGTAAATATATGTGACAAAAAGAAAGAACTTATGTTTAGCTTGCATGCTCTTTTTTTTTTCCATTGTGTTTTTTTTTCCTCCCTGGGAGAATGCGGGTGACCTTCACAATTTTTTTTCGCATTTGGTTAAAAAACAAATATCCTCCATCACTTTTTTAAACCCATCTTTCCGAACTTTTAATTCCGATTTTTTTTTTTTTCATTCCTAAGAGCTTTCATTTCATGATCTAGCGCGATGTTCATGAAGTGACATTGAACCGAGCATGTGTTCAAAAAAAAAAAAAACAACTCGCATACTGTTCCTCATGAACTTCCATTTTTTATGTTCCAGCGAATGTTCTAAAATGCTCTGAAATGTTTCGCATCCTTTTTTGGCTGTAAAAGAAAATCATTCCGAATAGTCCGTAAAACATCATTTATTTTTTGTTTGAACAAACAAACCACATAAAGCGCTTGAGTTTGATTTTGAACTTGACCTTGTGACAGACCTCTACTCAAGATTCCTTGACCTTGACTTTATGAGGGGTTTATGCTCAAGATTCAAGACGCATTCTTTGTAGATGAACCCATGACATTGGTTGAAAAAAAACAGAAGAAACCAAAAAAAATGGTTTCGTCCATGACTAGAAAAAAAAAATATAGAAAATCCAATCATTCAACCTCGAACCGGCAACCCTGAGCTTGACCGTCTCCTTTCTGCTACGTACGATTCATTCATCTGATTTGACACATGTACATGATGACGTTAAAATACTAAAACAACCTCAGGGACGGGAGTGTTCGGACCAATTTTTTCTTGGCGCGAAATGACGTGGCAACAGCTGCAGTTGGCAACCTGTGTTTTTCTGAAACGGAAAAAAAATTTAATCCTTCATCAAAGATAGTTCTTTTCGAGAGTCTCTCTTTTTTCACGGACATGGACACTACCACAAAACAACAAAGGACGCGTGAACGTGTTCGTGCATGGAAGCAGGCAAACTGCGATAAAGTTCTTGCTCAAAAGAAACGATATCGCGAATGACACCGAGCAGAGATCAAGGAGTCCAAGAAACTCTATGCAGCAGGACATCAACCCCAAATCAACGAGTACCGTTGCCGATATCACCAGGCGAAAAAATGTGCTCGGGAACTTCAGGCACAACATCAGCTCTTGGTGCCAAATGGAAGTTTGTCGGTGTCTGAAACGGCTAAGGATCTCTTGACCGAAGCTCGCGCTCGTCTAGCCAGCCGAGAAGCAACAAGTTCAGGTGGGATTTTTTTTCTCTTAGGAACTCGTTTTTTATTTCTTTTTCTCTCATTAAATGCTTTTATCTTTTTTCTTCCACTCACCTTGTCGTTGTGACTCTTTATTTACAGCGGGAACGGGGAGTGTTCAAGAAGAACGGGAGGCCAACAGGGAGCGAATTCGGGAGCAACAAAGAGCTCATTACCGCACGAACAAAACAAGGCTCCTCGAATACAAAAGACAGTACTATGCGAGCCACCGCGAACAAATTCGTGAGGGTAGACGACTCCATCGCCAAACCCACCTCGAACGAATTCGTCAAAGCAGCCGACGATATTACAATACACGCCGGAGAAAGTGCCTCAAAATTCGAAGACGGTACAGGGCAAACCATCGCGAACAAATTCGTGACTACCGCCAACGATATCGCGATACAAGTCGGAGACGTGAGCTGGGTTCGTGTTTGCTCGAAGGCTTGGCGACCGATGCCTGTCCATCGCATGTCATTGATACGGCAGGTGGTGGATGGCTCGTACGTAAGTACGGGCTTAGCCTCCTACGCCTCCCTACCTGAGAGAAGGCTTGGCACGTGTAGACCGCTTGGCTCCTCCTGCATCCCCGTCTTTGTCGTCAGATCTATCCGACGCCGCCGACCGGCTAGACGAGATATTGCTTCGTGCCTCTCCGGCAGGATCAGCGTCCATCGCTTCCGACGTGGTAGCAGAACTAAACGACCTAGTGCCACCCGGCCCTGAACCGGCGCGACGATCCACACGTCTCGCACAACGGCCGCGACGACCCCCAGCAGCGCCAGAGGAGGATAAGGAACCCGTGGTTGATGCCGCACAAATCGTATTGCGGCGCGTGCGGGCGAATCACGCTCGTTCTCAGGCGCGAGCGGAGGTAGACCATGAACAGCGTCAAGCGGCCTTGGAGCGTGAACAGCGCATCCAAAACGCTATTCGAGAAGTAGTGGTTCGTCCAGGACCGGATTTGGATCTGGCTCGTGAGGCTGCGCAGTTTGAACGTGAAGACCGTGTTGGATCTTGTGTGGCGGCTGAATTCTTTGCAGACACATCCTGTTTCGAGGAGATGTCCTTTGGGGAGCTCCTCGAATTTTAATCTGACAAGTTGCGGGGTGCGTGTGCGGGGCACCAACTTTTGTGTTTGGACTGAGTAGGGACACTACGGAACTGGGGTGACTTTAAGGAGACTCTACTCCATGTCTTGTATATATTG